>CAKNXH010061702.1:10599-33583 GCA_932178445.1 Andricus quercusramuli
TCTCTGATGAGAATGTAAAAATTATTCAATAAATCAAAATTATTAAAAATTCTGAATTTAAAAGAATTTATTTCATAAGAATTTAAATAATAAATTATCATCAGGCTTCTGTGCTTCAAATATTATTGGTCAGGAAAAAATCGAGGAAAAGCAAGGGATTTTTAAAAATGAAGTTTTGATTCCTCCGTTTTTCACTTAAACTCTTTTTTCTTCTGTGATATCAAAAATTTTGCTTTTTCCGAGAAAAAAACTATCTGGAAGCAAAATAGACTCATTTCTAATTTAAAAAATTAATTTTGTAAGAAGTTATAGCCAGTTATAGTCCACCATTAAAATATTCAAAATGTTACCAAACATTCTGAATTTAGCCAAACATCAAAAATTTTTTTTCAAATTCCTTGCTGCGCCTTCGCTGAAAATATTGTTTCTTCTATAAGGAATAAAAAAGTGGTTATTCGCGCACTTTTTTACCTTTAATTGAAAATTATTTTGTTCATTCCAAATTTATTTTTGGTTAAATGAAAAAAATGATGCTAAAGAAACAGTTTCTTTAATTAAGAAAAAAATATATATATTTTTCTGAGTGTGAAGGCTCTAGTCACCCATATTTTATCAAAATTCGAAAATAGCAGAAATCACCCATAAGATTGTTTTTATTTTTCACACTTTTCTTAAAAAAAAAAATTTTCTCCACTTTTCTCTATTCTTTCATTTTTTGTTCTTACTTTTCCAATTTGTACTACGCGTGCAAAAAACGGGACTTTACACGTTTTCTGAAATATTTTCAATTAAAATTTTATAATCATTTTGAATTGAGTTCCACAAGATTCTAAACTTTTGTTTTATATCAAAATCAGGGAAAAGACCAGGAATTTTATTGGCCAGGGAAAGTCAGGAAAAATTGAGGGATTTTTGAAAAAATCTTGAAAAAGTCAGGAAAATTCTACAAGAGGCTCTTTAAATAAATGTCAATGATAATAACTTTGAAATTTAAAATATAACTTGTTTAATTTCGTTTATTAAATAACTTACTATGTTGAAAATGTTACTATATTAGGATTTTGGTCCTTAAATATTGATCTTTAGGGAAAACGAAAAATTGATGGAGGAAAATTAGGGACTTATGTTAAAAATTGTATTATTTGGTTGAAAAATAAATCATTTTGTTCAAAAGTCATCCTTCTTGGTTGTAAATTCAACTGTTTTATTGAAATTTTGTAATTTTGGGTTGAAAATTCAACTTTTTGACAGAAAATTAACTGTTTGTTGAAAACTCATATTTTCGTTTTGCAATTTTGAAATATCTAATATTACAATATTTCTTGAAAACTAATCTCATATTGTTGAAAATTGAATCACCTGGTGAAAGGTTTTTTATGAAATATTTTTTGGTTGAGGATTTATCATTTCAGTTGGAAATTCATCTCTTATGCTGCAAATTCATTTTTTCCGTTGAAAATTTATATTGTTCGACTGAAAATTTGATCTATTTCAGTTGAAGATTCATAATTTCATTTGAATGTTCATCTTTTTATTTGAAAATTTTACTAATTTGTGGAAAATTGGTTTTTCTTTTGCTTAAAATTGGTTTTTTGAACTGAAAATGTAATTTTTTCATTTTCGGTTGAAAATTCAACTGGTTTACAAAGAATTTGTCTTTTGGATTGGAAGTTCAAGAACTTGTATGAACTTCTTTCTCTTTCTTCACTGAAATATCATTCTTTGTTGAAAATTCATGTTTTCGTTTGGAATATTCATAATTTTTGTTGAAAATTCATCTCTTCTGTTAAAAATTGGTTTGTTGAAAATTATATAGTTTACTTATAATTTAAACTTTTCATTTTTGGCATAAAATTTGGCTTTTTTAGTTTAAAATTTAACCATTTGTCTGAAAATCGTCTTTTTTGGTTTAAAAATTAATTTTTTTGATTGAAAATTTATTTTGTTCAACTGAAAATTTTATCTTTTCCTGTTGAAGATTCATAATTTTATTTGAGTTCAATGTTCATCTCTTTAGTTGGAAATTTAACTCATTTGTGGAAAATTGAGTCTTCTTTTGCTTACAATTGATTTTTCGAACTGAAAACGTAATTTTTTCATTTTCGGTTGAAAATTAAACTTTTTTACAAAGAATTTGTCTTTTAGATTGAAAGTTCAATAATTCGAATAAACTTGTTCTCCTTTCTTGACCGAAAAATCATCAATTGTTGGAAATTCATAATTTTTGTTGAAAATTTATCACTTTGGTTGAAAATTGGTTTAATAAGAATAATTCAGCTTACTGATAATTCAAATTTTCTATTTTTGCCACAAAATTTATCTTCTTCAGTTGAAAATTTAACTATTTGACTAAAAATCTTCTTTTTTGGTTTAAAAAGTAATTTTCGTGTTTGGAAATTTATTTTGTTTCAACTGAAAATTTTAACTATTCGAGATGAAGATTCATAATTTTATTTTAGTTGAATGTTCATCTCTCTAGATGAAAATTAAACTAATTTTTTGAAAATTTGTTTTTCTTTTGCTTAAAATTGATTTTTTGAACTGAAAAGTTAACTTTTGCATTCTCGGTTGAAGATTCAACATTTTTAAAAAAAAGTTGTCTTTTAGATTAAAAGTTCAAGAATTTGTATGAACTTGTTCTTCTTTCTTGACTGGAAAATCATTATCTGTTGAAAATTCATGTTTCCGTTTGGAAAATTTATAATTTTTGTTGAAAATTTATCTCTTTAGTTGAAAATTGGCTTGTTGGAAATTACTTATTTTACTAATAATCCAAAATTTCTATTTTTGGCACGAAATTGATCTTTTTCAGTTGAAAATTTAACTATTTGACTAAAATTCGTCTTTTTTGGTTTAAAAATTAATTTTTTTTGGTTAGAAGTTTATATTTGGAGATAGAAAATCGAACTGTTTTGTTGAACATTTTCATATTTAGACAGAAAAATTCTTCTCTTAGATTGAAAATTAGTCTTCTATTGTTTAATATTCCACTGCCTTCTAAAAAATGCAAATTTCTTTGATTGAAATTTAATCTTTTTTTCTTTAATTCGATTATTTGGTTGAAAATTCATCTTTATAGGTTGCAGAATTGAAAATTTGGTTGAAGAATTCAATTATTTTGTTGAGAATTCAACAATTTTGTGAAAAAGTAATATTTTTTAGCCGAAATAGATCAATTAATTAAATTTTTTTTATTAAAAATGGTTTTATTTCGTTTTTCAAAGATTCTAAGCTGAACATGTTACAAGATTACAAAGCTGGTCTTCGAATATTGATGTTCAGGGGAAAGTCAGAGAAAAGATAGGGAATTTTGAATACAAAATTTCCCGACCAACCTGTATAGCTTTTTTTCAATTCAAATTAAAAGCACATATCTTTGAGGAACTCTGGGGAAATATCTTTCAAATATAGTGAATATGTGACGCGCGCCGAAGAAAGGGGGCTTACTCAAAAAAAATTAAAATCTAGGCTTTTACACCTTTCGATAGTTTTTGAGTTGCTCTTTTCAATGAAAGTATCGAAAGAAAATTTCGAATGTTAATACTGCTGATAATTGAGTTGTTAGGTACCCGAGAAATCAGGCTTTCGCTCGAGATCTCGTGAAACACCTCCCACCACTCACCACTACATCTCCGCGTCTCATCTATACCCGTCCGTGAGCCGCGTCTATGACCTATTCGTGAGGATGAAGTGGCAACTGGAGAGGGAAGATTTCGTGAGTCTTCACTCTCTTCTAAAAGCCGCGTCTATCCGGTCGACTTCGAACGCTCGCCCTGAAAAATCTTACTTTTCAGAGTAAGCCCCCCTTTCTTCGGCGCCACATATGCTCTTCAGTGCATCAAACCCATATACATTTATTAGATTAAATAGTACATTTTTTTGATTGCAAAATATAATTATTCATCCGAAGTCAAATTGCAATATTGAAAAGACGTGATTAACAAATTACTAAGAGTTTGCAATCTTACCCAAACACCCCAATCGGATCGAAAGTTCGATTTAAAAACTTTCTGGAATTCCCGGTAGTACGGCTTCCGTTACAATTTGGGGCTTCGGCTTCGGCTTCGGCTGCTGGATCGAGAGCTGCCAGATTCTTCACTACTCGAAGGATCATATGGCAGTTTAGTGTATACACCATAATTTTTAAGTTGTTCTCTGGATGCCATTTTTGGCATATGCTCGTCAAGATTATACAGATACTTGGAACCGTTTAAAAATATTGGTTGAACACTATCTTCATTATCGAGCCATCCAAAGAGTTCAGCACCCCTTGCTAACAAAGTTGTATGTTCATTGAGTACAACTAAGCGATCATTAACTTTCTTTTTCAAAATAGCCAAATTCGTCTGTACTCTAGATCGATACTCAATTTTCCTGATAGGATGAAAATTCGAAGGACCAACTGGATACTGTTTGTATACTCCAAGTGCTGTAAGTTGTGCCACAGTTGTCTCAGATGAAGTGCGATAGTCAAGGTTATATTTAACCAGCTTGTTGCATAAAAATATTGGTTTGACAGTATTTTCAGGAGTGAGCCATCCAATGAGATATGGACCACTTGCTACCAGAGTTGTAAATGCATCAAAAGTGTTGGAAACTTCATTGACTTTCCGGTTTAACTGGAACAAATACGTGTGTATTGCAGGTCTATATTGAAAGGTCCTGAGAGACTCAAGTCGGTTTTGGCCTTCTGGAAATTAAAATAATTTGTAAATTTTAAGAATACAGCTGCGGAGTTAGAGGCGAGCCCTAGGGGCACAGGGGGCAATGCCCCATAGAGAAATCGACCAGGGAGGGGCAAATAATTGATTTGCCCCCCTCTGAAATCGAGTGATTGAATTCATCAGATCGTTTGAATTTTTCCAAAATCGAAATTCTCATTTTATTTGCCTATAGACCTGCGGATAAGAAATTATAGGAAAATTCCTCTTTATCCTATAACTAATTCTCTATTCCACTACCCATTCATAAACGTAGCATCATTCCAATTCTTGAACCCAGTCTTTGTGATATAATTTATATGTTTGCGGAATATTTTTAAATATATGAAATATCTTTGACATATTGGATAATTTTGTTGAAAAATTATGAAAATCTTTGGGAAATCATTGCAGTCTTTGTAAAGTCTCCTAAATCTATCCGAAATCTTCAAAATCATTGGAGACCCATTGAAATGTTTGTGCAATCTCTGAAATCTAACAGAAATTTTTGCGAAGTCTTTCTGAAATCTTTGGAAATGTTCGAAATATTTTTGAAATAATTGGTGCCATTTGTGAAATTATTGAAATCTTTGGAAAATCATTGAAATCATTGTGTTTTGTCTAAAATCTATCTGAAATCTCTGTGAAGCAATTAGAGTCTTTGTGAAATCTTTTAGGTTTATCCGAAATCTTTGAAATCCTTAGGAATCATTAAAGTCTTTTCATAATCTAAACATTTGGGAAATCATTGAAATTTTTATGAAATCTTTGTAAAATCTTTTAAATCTATCCGAAATCATTAAAATCTTTTTTCAGCCGTTGAAATCTTTCTTAAATCTTCGTGAAATGATAGAGGTCCTCGTGAAATCTTTAAGCAATCTCTAGGAAATCATTAAAATCTTTGCGAAATCTTTGTGAAATCATTGTTTATATTTTTCAAACATTCGGTAATATTTGTGAAATTATTGAAATATTTGTGAAATCTCCGCGAAATATTCTGAATCTTTGTGAAATCTTCAGAAAATTATTGCAATCTTTGTCAAATCTTTGTGAAATGATTGAAGTATTTGTGAAATCTTTTAAATCTATCCGAAATCCTCGCAAAATGTTTGAAATATTTGTGAAATCCTTATGAAATCTTTGGTAAATTATTGCAATCTTTGTAAAGTCTTCGTAAAATCTTTCAAATTCATCTGGAATCATTAAGAAACCTGTGAAGTCTTTGGGAAATTATTGAAATCCTGGTGCAATCTTTAAAATTTTTACAAAATCATCTAATTCATTGTCAAATCTTTGTGCAATGTTTGAAGTATTTGTGAAATCTTTAAAGTCTATCCGAAATCTTTGTGAAATATTTGAAATATTTGTGAAATCCTTATGAAATCTTTGGTGAATTATTGCAATCTTTGTAAAGTCTTCGTAATATCTTTCAAATTCATCTGAAATCTTTACGAAACCTGTGAAATAATTAAATTCCCGAATTACAACATTCTCGAATAATAAAATTTCCGACAGTTTATACACGTAGTATTGAAAGAAAAAAATATTAAAAATATTGAAGTTGAAACGGATCTTTTCTTGGGTTGCATACAACTTTTTTCCGATTGACAATTTTTTATCTTGTATGTTTTAGAAAATTCGGGTTTAAATTTTTGTTTATTGCAAACGTTGTAAACTTCAATCTCATTAAGTCTGATAAGCTATTTCGATACATATAAGACGAATAGGAAATTTTTGTTTAAACTCATTTTCTTTGAAAATTTTTTTTAAAAGAACAGTCTAAAGAGTAGTGAACATAATATTGCTAACACGTTTTTTAAATTTCACTAAAGAATTAGTCAAAATTTGACTAATTGACTTTACCAAAGTAAAGTTTTGATTTCAAGTAGTGTACAATTTTTCTTATTCAAACTTGGAGAGTCAAATTGGGTTGAAAACCCGTGAAGAATTCCATATAGGTTCCCATATAGGTTCCCATGTTGTTTACCCCAAATCCTTAACTGATGTGGAACGGAAAAAAAAATCTTTAGATGCATGTCCATTTTTTCTAGAATTTTTTTTTTAATGTTTAGCCAATTCATATGTATTTATATATATGTCTGCATTACGATCGAATTACGATTGAAAGTGCCAGGTAGGATATTATATTATTATAGATATATTTACCAACGGAATTAAAGAGGGTTGCCAAGACAAGAAAGAGAATTCCAAAAAGGCTCTTCATTTTCCCTAAGCAGGGAAAGATGATTTCTAAACAATTTTGTTGATCAGAGAGAATTCCTGATGATTTATATATAGTATTTGCTATCACTGATAACTGAATCACTACAAGATTATTGTTATATGTTTCATCATTGAGACTAAAATTATTTTTATTACACGAAATGGAAGAATTAGGTATAACGATACGATATCAGTTGTTTAATTTACGCTGATCAGCCTAATAAAAATATGACATGCACAATTTTTTATTTAGAAATTTCAGATTTACGAAAATTTCAAACCAAAAGTTTCAAAATTAGTAAATTCCTCAAATTTCTAATTGTCAAAAACAAGATAAATTATAAACCAAAAATTGCAGATTTACATTTACAGTTTAAGAAAATTAATTTTTGAATGAGGTAGTTAAATTTTCAACCGAGGACATGAATTTTTATCTAAAATGATTCATCTTCAACGAATAGAATGAATTTTTAACCAAATAGTTGAAATTTCAAAACAAAAGATTAAATTTATAACCAAATTTCAAATTACCGAAGAAAAATGAAATTACCGAAAGCATGCAGGAACGAAATTTATAATTCCGAAAGTAAAAATTAATGGAGCTAGAAAAACTCCCAAATTTTCGTAACTTTAAAACAAAAATTTTCAAAATCCCGAAATTCCTAATTACCAAAAACAAGATGAATTTTCCGGCAATAATGTAATTTACTGCTACATTTTCAGTTTAAACAAATTTTCCAACTAAAAAAAATAATTTTTAATCTAAAAGATGAATCTTCAAGCAAAAAAATGATTTTTAACCAAACAATTGAATTTTCTACCAAAATTTCAAAGTAGCGAATAAAAATAAAAATATGGAAAATATTTAGTAATGAAATTAAAATATACCGAAGGAAAAAATTTCAAATTTCCGGAACTTTGAAACAAGAATTTACAAAATCCCAGAATTAGTAAATTAGTAAAAACAAGATCAATTTTCAAGCAAAAATCGAGGCAAAAATGGAATAGGTACATTTTTAATTAAAAAAATTAATTTTCAACGAACAAGTTCAATTTTCAACAAATGTATAATATTTTTTGACTAAAGTGCTGAATCTTCACCAAAAAAAGTGAATTTTCAATCCAAAAGATGAATTTTCTACCAAAATTTCAAATGACCAAAGAAAATGGTTTTTTTGTTCGAAATTAAAATATTTGGTTGAAAATTAGTATTTTTGGTAAAAAGCTAATCTTATTTGAAAATTTATATTTTTTGTTGAAAATTAGTTGCTTTTTTTTATATTGAAATTTCATCAAAAATAACTCAAAATTCATGTATATTGTTGAAAATTTGTCTTTTGATAGAAAATTAATCTTTCGGGTCTGAAATTTAACTATTTTATTATAAATCCGTCATTTTAGTTAAGTTTAATTCTTTAATTAAACAACATTAATGTATCGTTGAAAATTAATGTTTTCACTGAAAATTCAACAATTTTGTTGAAAATTGATTGATTGTTTGTTTGAAAATGTAAATATTCGAATTCTGCTTGAAAATTAATCTTTTTTAGTTGAAATATCATTTATTCTTGAAAACTCGTCTTCTTTGGAGTTAAAATTCAAGTATTTTGATAGAAAATTCATATTTTTGGACGACCCATTATAAAATTCTGTAAGAATGTTGTCATTTAAAGTGTTTTGAAAAAATTTAGAAACAAACAATGTTTTTGCATTAAAATTATTGATGGAAAACAAGTAATACTCTGTGTCTTCCTTTATTTACTGGAATTGTAAACATTCATATTTTTTTGTTGAATATTTAACGGGAATACATTAATTTTCAAATAAGAAGATGAAAAAAAGTTTAATTTTCTATCGAAAATACGTTTTTTCAACAGAACACATGGATTTTGGACTAAAAAAGATCAATTTGTAATTTCTAATGACAAAATGATGAATCTTCAACTAAAATCGTTAAATTTCAAACCAAAAAGATGAATTTTCAACCAAAATGATGAATTTTCAACTAGAAAAATTGAATTTTTAACCAATAAAATTAACTTTCAACCAAGAGAATTAATTTCTACAAAAAAGACGAATTTTCAACTAAAAAAGATAATTTTTAACAAAAAATTGAATAATTAAATTTTCAGCGGATTTTCTTCAAAGTATCAGTTTGAAAGTTGTTGCTTCTCTTTTTAGAGATAGACGGTAATTTTTACTAAATACTTCTAAGAAACGCATTTGGCAAACCACTGCTTCATATTGAAAAAAATTAATTTTTAAAAACCGAATTTTTGCATTTTCCTCTGAAAAGACGAAAGGTATAAAAAAGTTCATGTAAAAATTTACGCATCTAAAAAATTTCTATAAAAAATACTTCATGCTTGTTTTGAGATCTTGCATCACTAATGAGAACAAATCAGAAATTATATTGAAAAAAAATTGTTCTTGTCCGCAGAAATGACTAAGTTCCCATAAAACTGATGGGATGCCTTTCTTATTTATAAAAAAAAACTGTAAAATAAATATTGAAAGGAATAAAAAAGGTACCGCTTTTTAGAAAATCTTCTTTAAATTTTTCATGAAATTTTGAAATTTGAACAAAATATTTCAGAAACACCCCAACTTTTTTTTATATATTTATTTTATTTTTTTTTTAATTTCTACTACTTCAGAAAGGGCATCCTATCAGTTTTATTAAGTTATGTTGGGTTTTCGAGGATATCACTTTCAAGAATTTTAGTAAAACAGCTGCAATTGTATAATTTTGAAATTCTATTTTTTGTTGATGAATTGAAAAAAAAGAATTCTAACGTTGAGTAAAAAAAGAAATTCCGCAATATATGCTCGTTTGAAAAAAACTCCATTTCTGCGGAAAAAAATCTTTTTCATCTCATATGTATCATAATAGTTTTCCAGACTTATTTTGCTAAAAAATGTTGTTGGAACATAATTTTCTTTCATAAATAATTTAAGTGAACAAACAGAAAATTTTCTTCAATTTTTGCGGAAAAAAATCATGTACTCTCTAATATGTATTGAAGTAGCTTATCAAACTCACTAAGCTATACAATATTGTAAACTTGTGACGTTCAACATTATTACAAACAATTTCAGTAAACAGAAAATCGTTATCTATTTTCGTGAAAAAAATGTTCTTTATATTATTTCTGTCAACATAACTTCTGAGACTCACTAAAATCTGGAATTTTTTAAATAATATTTAACATTCACAGTTGTTGAAAATAATTCAAGCTATAGAATAAAATATTTGTATATAGCCTCGTATGTAGCTTATCAGATTCAATAGAATACAGAATGTTCTGGATTCTATTAAGTATGATAAGTTATTTCGGCACTGATAAGATATCAAATAATTTTTTTCTGAGACAAAATGGGAATTTTCGACTTGTAAACTTGAATCATTATCATTTTCTTAATTCCGAATTATTAATTATTTTTATATTTTATTTATTCACGTTCAAAAAGTGTAAAAATGGTTCATATTTTTTTAAATTTGTTTATAATGACAGAATTCTACAATAAAAAATTAGTTGCCTTCTTTTTATGTTTAAGTTGTAATTGAAGTTGATTTTAAATATATCTTAGGATTAAAGAAGAGAAAAATATTTCTCTAATGAATGCTTTTTTTTGTAAATTTTGTTCTAGAAAAATAGGCTCAAAAATAAAGAATAAAAGTAATATCTCTTCGTATTCTAATAATTTCTAATTTAAAAAAAAAATTTGAACGGTCATTAATTCAAAGCTGTAGATTTTTTTAAATGAGAAATTATATGTAATAATGATGTAAAATAAATGATATAAATAAAAATAATAAAAATAACATAATAAGTGGTCGAAAAATGGTTTCGTGGGCATTAGCAGCCTTAAATCATTTAATTCTCACTAAATTTAACCAATTCATAAGAAAAATTAGATTATAAACTTTTGAAAAGTTTTTGTTATAAAAAATGATTTTTATAAATAAGATTCTTGTTTGCCTGAATATTAGTTATTTCAAAGTGTTCATTAGTGTAAGTCTCTTTGCGTTAGCTGATACGTTTAATTCTCGATATTCCTATTATCATATTGTAAATATTGAAATTATTACCTAATTGTTATTAAATCGTGATTGCCAGGAAAATTTGAATCTTGTTTATTTGAAATTTATATAAGTTATGAAATTGTATGTTATCTTTCTCGTTCAAGACGAGTGAATGAGAGTAAACAGCGATTGCCTAATTGGGGGAAAAAATTATATATGACATATATATTATATTTCTAATAAAAAATTTTTATGTATAACTCCCCAAAATTGGTTATAGTTCTTGTACATTTTTTTCAGAATTTTGTAAATTTTATTCAGAATCGTCAGTATTAGGTGTATCGAATTTACTCTCAACATTTCTCTTCAAAATGAGCCGTAAATTATATGTCTGTTTTATAGGGTTCCGAAAAAACCACATAAGTGAAAAATTGAATTTTGCAAGTTTTGCGCTTTCGCTTCGCTGGGAATCGAACCACAGAACTTCCGATTGCCGGCCGGGTGCCTTCCCATTAAGCTACTAGAAAGATCGAAAGAAGAAACTTTTTTTAGGAAATATAATATAATAATAATATAATAATACTATATTATAATTAGAACATTTGGTTCAAAAATAAATTCTCTGGAAAGAGTTTCTTCTCTCGATCTCTCTAGTAGCTTAATTGAAAAGCACCTGACCAGCATTTGAAATTTCCGTGGTTCGATTCCCAGCGGATCGAAAGGAAAAGATATTTTTTCAGATACAAAAATTGATTTAAATAATTTTTAATTCATACCTTTGTTCACTTTTCACTTAATGAGGTAATGATTAATGTCAGTTAACAAACAATTTATTATTACTATATTTTCTTAAAGTAATATAAAATTTAAAGAATATTTCATATATCTGGTTCTTCAAAAAAAAATCTATGCACAAAACGGAAGTAGATTGTTTAAAAATCATTCTTCCTGCCGTTTACTTATTATTTGGAAATAAGTAAAAAGCCAACAAAAAGTAAAAAATTGTAGAAGACGCCACAACTTTCTAGCATTACTATCAGAAAAGATATGCATAGACAATGATAAATAGTTTAAACAATTATAGTTGTTAAATTGTGTTAATTATTGCCTCATTTAAAGTGAAAAGTGGACAGGAAGTTGGAAATATTAGAAAAAAATGCAACTTTCTAAAATTATTCAAAGAGAATATACTATAAAAAATAATAATATATTTTATAAACCATTGTTTTGTTGAAAATTTCAGTTCAGTTAAATTAGTTAATACTACCTTACTCTGATTGAAATTTGAACAAAAAGTGGATAATTTTAATAAAAACCCGCAACTTCCGAGCATTCCTCAAAGAAAATATTATTAAAAAAAATAATAAATTGATTAAATACTTATTTCTGTTAATTCGCATTATTTTAATCTGAATCAGTGAAAAGTGGACAAAAAGTTTAATTTTCCAGTGAAAACCGCGACTTCATAGCATTATTCGAAGAGAATATCATTAAAAATAATAATGATTGTTTAATCAATCATTTTTGTTAACTTGCATTGATTATCACTGAAACCTAAATAAGAAGGTGACAAAATGTTCAAAATTTCAGAAAAACAACATTTTTCTAGTCTTTTTCAAAGTGAATATTATTTTAAAAAATAATAAATTGTTTAAACCATTATTTTTTGTTAAGTTCAATTAATTATTATCTCCCTCTATTCGAAAAATCGACAAAAAGTGGAAAATTTCAGAAAAAACCCGCCACTTTCTAGCCTTATTCGTTAACGTTAACGTCAACAAATTTGAAAAAAACGACACTTTGTAACTATTCTAAGAGAAAAATGCTATAACCAATAATGAATTTTTTAAACAATTAATTTAAAAATCTAAGTTTCAGCAGAAAGTAATATGTTGTTTTTTGGAAACGATTTGTGCTAAAAGAAAGTACAAAAAATTAATAATTAGCGGGAGGTGTCCATGGAAGGAAAAATTTAATTTCCTAATTTTCATGAAAAAAATTTTCAAGGTCGAGGAGTTGAACGTAAGACCTTCGAATGTACACCAGACATTAAAATTTAAAGATGTGAAAATATATCAAAGTGACACCTTTAAAAATGGGGGTGTCACGTAACGATTTGATTGTTGCATGCACAACACCATATTTGTAACTAAACTAATTATAAGAATCTCCTTATAATGAGGAATAAAAATTATATTTTCTCAATTGAATAAAAAAATGTTGGGGTTAAACCACCCCCGAACATGTTCAAATTCATAAAAAAAATGGCCCAGTAAATCTAAATTCAAGCCAAAAAAGTCGAAAAATATATATACTATACATCCACACGGAAGGGGGTTCACGTATTTTGCAATTTCCGGAAAAATCATATTCAGAGGGTGACTACCCTTAAACGCATTTAATTATATAATTGACCGAAATTAAGAGAGATTGTGTTTTGTTTTTACCCGACGTTTTAATACGATCGGGGATTCTAATTTCTAGAGAAGATTCTGTGTTCCTGATGTTATTAATTTTGATCAACGAGAATGTTTGCATTCTATGGCCAGTAACAAGGGCAAGAAGAGTAATAACTTTTTTGGAAAATTGTTCCAAAGTTAGGTTTTCGTTCGAAGGTTTAGAAAAAAAGTAATCTAAAACTGTTTTTGGATCCCATGTGCAATCACAAGTGTGTGAGACAACCCTCTTTCATACTCAATTGTAAGGAAACTTAAAAATTCAGATACTGGTGGATTGAAGAGATCAATGAACATCTTGCAGAAATTCCATCATTTCTTGAAGGTTCCGTCATAAATTTTACAAGATGAAGCACTTAAAGAACCATTCATGACAGTAATAGAAGATTCTGAAATTTCTCTTCTCAGGAATGCCTGCCGGATAACCATCCGGCCACCAGGGTAATGCTCTTCGAAAGGGGATGAGGCTTCCTGTATCAACACGTTACAAGATTTAATTCTGGGTCAAATTTAATTGTAGTACGAATCAATAGGGATTGAAACAGTGGGTACCAAGGCTGAGCAGGCCAATCAGGCACTACCAGAATACCTTCCGCCTGGTCCTCTTTAATTATTCTTAGAGTTTTTAGAATAATACTAATCTTTTTTCCAGGATACCTAACGAATACACTTCGTATTTGTACGACCTGCGAATAAGTCAATGTCCGGTGTTCGACATTTTTTCACAATATCATTGAAAGCGAAACAGGCTAATTCAAATTCCGTTCCCTTTTTCAACTTCCTTGATTCAAAATCTGCCTTAAAATCATTTTTGAACTTATATATGAAACAAAGATCCAGATATCATGACTTGCACACCAATTCTAAATTTCTTTTGTGATTTCATTTATATCCTTGAACTGTACACTCCCCATTCTATGAACGTATGACACTGCTCTCGTATTATCTATTCTTAAGAGGATATTGCCATCATGAAAGTCTTCAGCCAAGCATTGGAGGCCAAAAAATGCTGCCTTTAATTTTGAGAAATTAATTGGGTATTTGCGTTCCTTTTCTGACCAAAATTATCTAGTTACTACTAGATAACATGTGAGACTGCCACCACTTGATATCAGTTTGATCAGGTTTGACAATCATTAGTGCATCATAATTTCCTCCACTATATTTCAAGGCTAGGAATCTCTGTCTCCCAAAATCTTTAGTGTAAACCCAACTATATTTAATAGGTGGACAACAAGCTACAATCGAGCCAACAAATTGTGCGAAAAATCTAATCGTACATTGATGTGTAATGCTAAAAAACTTAACTTGTTTCTCAATATTAGATCGTTTTTGCTGCTCTCTAAATCTGAATTAGTAGAAAACTACTAATTGATAGTAGTTTTCTAATAAGTTACTACTAAGTTACTAATTCAAATAGCGCCGATTCGTTTACTGGTGAATAGTAAGAATCTACTAATTCAATGAGTAAGAATAACTAACTAAATGAATTAGTAACTATATCTACTAAAGGAATTGGTAATGATACAACTAAATGAATTGGTGAATGTATTGTTGGTTACTATTCCAAAGGGTAGTCTCAAGTAAATTTAAAAACTGTTTCTTCAACGAAGAGAATATTATAAATTTTTTTTTCAGTTTCTGGGGATTTAATTAATATTTTCAATTTAGAAATCTTCAGCAAATCATATTACAAGATATTCTCAAATATATTGGCACCATTGAATAATTAAATAATCAAATAATGCTAAAAACATAATCAATAATTTCTTGAATTTGTCTTTAAAGTCTATGAATTTGAATAATAATTCAAACAAATTTTTATTTGATAGCTGACAGTTGAATTTTGAACTAAAAATGATCAGCTTTTGACCTAAAATAGAATAGTTAAATCTGAACATAAATTAATTTTCCAGAAGAAAACGGTTTGAACTAAAATGATGAATCTTTTACTGAAATAAATGAATTTTTAACAAAAGTGTAACTTCTGACCAAGTTTTTTTTATATTTAATGAAAAAGATGAAATTTCAAATAAAATTATGAATACTTCACTGGAATACTTACATTTTCCACCAAAGGAAAAAACAAATTTTCATCCAAAGTGATGAATTTTCAACTAAAATGGTGAACCATTGACTGGAATAGTTGAATTTTCAACTAAAAATGATAAGTTTTCAACCTAAAATTGAATGATTACATTTATAATTTTATATTATGTTAGACTAAAGAGATGAATTTTGAAATAAAATGTTGGAATATTCGACTGGAATAATGACAGTTTCAGTTTCGAAACGAATTAATTTTCTGTTAAAGTAAAAACAAATTTTCAAGAAAATAGCTAACTTTTCAACCAAAGAGATACATTTTGAATTGAAATAATGAATCTTGAAAAAAAAATCAATTTTAAACCAAAAAGTTCAGCTTTCAACTCAGTGATTACATTTGTAATTCAAAAAAGATGAATTCTGAACGAAAAATGTAGTAGTTGACATAAAAAAATATTAATTTTTATTCAGAAACAGTTGAATTCGACAAAAAAACTACTTTTCAACATGAGTTGAATTTTCAACTTAAAATTATTTTTCAGTCAAGGGAGAGAAAAAACTTCAAACAAGCTAAATACGTTCATTTTAACGTATCCGCAGTTTAAGAGTAAGGTGGTTCAAAGAAGGCTTTTTTGAAGACAAAAGAGTGTTAGATTCTTTTTAAAATTTAGGTTAAATAATTATTTTTGTGCCTTAGTAAAACTAGAAGTTGTAAATTAATTTTTAAAAATTTTAACCATCTACATATCTTCTAATTTATGTTGAGTGAGTTTTCTGAAAGTTAGAGATCAAAGAATAAAACCTTGATCAAACTATTCGTTAATTACTATATGGTACGTCGACTTTCATGTAGCATAGTCTGCTATCAATATTATGTATTAAAAAATCATGTTCACTGGAAAATACTAACTATTCACAAAAACTAAATAATTTTCAATTTTCGATAGATACTAGAAACTTTATCAAAAAAAAAAAATTTTACATTCACTTGTTGGTACGAATAACAAAATTGTTTTGAATAAGACCATTATTCAACTTTTACCCTTCTTCAAGCAACATTTTTAAGGCTGCACTTAAAAAGTTAGAATTTCCTGACTGAATTCTCCGAGGCTAGAGACATACTTGATTAATTTGCTCTTCATTATGAAAAATTCAAAAGCCGTTTTGACTTCGAAAAAACTTATTGTACAAAGACGACAAGCAGTTATATCATTTATGTAAATGGAATATGTAATAATGATTCACATTCGGACATTTGGACAACTCCAGTGCACTTTTGAAGGTTAGCTTTTTGACTTACTTGCCAATTTCAGAAAAAAATATATGAACCAGCGAATATTTGCTTCTCATACCTTCCACTTTCACCTCATTGTCTAAATCGAAGTGGGTTTTATGAATTTAACCAATGGCTGCACACAGTATTCCTCGAAGGTCTTCTATTTTTCTGAAAATAAGTTTTAGTTAGCCTAACTTTTTTCAACGACACTTTCCCAGTTCCCTTTAAACTATTCACCTAATTACTACTATTAAACAAAAACTTACCCATTTTAGAGAAGCTAAGATAAATGATTTATCCTGCAATTAATTGCAGGTATAACCCACTCTTTGCCATCAGAATCTGCTTATTCACAAACTTCGGAAAAATTTGGGAACAAAAAATAGCTATTGTTATTCTACCTAATTTCACGAGTTCACATTCTGGCTGCACTGAAAAAATATATGGTGTATTGACAAAACATGAACCTTTCCTAATTAGAACTCAAAAAACAGCAGAATGTATTTTAAAAGTTATTGAATTAGGTTTCCTTAGCAATTCATTGCTACTCATTGAATAAGTAAGTTGCTACTACTAAGCAGATTAGTAGAATACCCTTACTAATTCATTTAGTAACATAAATCTTACCATTTCATTTAGTAGAAAGTGATAAAATTACTAATTTAACAGTCAGATACAATGCTACCAATTGAATTAGTAAAATTTCTACTAATTTGGATTTAGAGAGTGTGGAAGACTAAGTATCATGGATTTAGAATTGTAGATAAATCCTAGAAATTTACTTTCTTGCCCAGGCTTTGAATTGCTCTTTTTCAAATTTATCATAAGACCCAGACTTTCTAAAACTTCTCGTGTTACTTTAATATTATCAAAACATTCTTGTGGGGAAGCTCCCAATAAAAGGAAATCATCCAGGTAAACAACCCAACAATAACCAAAACCTCGCAAATGAGAAAGCACAGGTTTCATGATTTTTTGTAAAAACGTAAGAAGCTGTACACAAACCAAAAGGTAAACATGTAAACTGATAAAAAGTCCCATCGAATTCAAACCTCAAAAATTTTTCATGCAATTTAGCAAATAGTACCAAATAATATGCATCTTGTAAATCTAGTGTTGCCATAAAGCAATTGCAATCTATAAGATTCATTGCAGTTCTATAATCTTTGAGCTTAAAATGTTCTGGTTTAGGTATCATCTCATAACCCTTGATCCAAGATAAAATCCTAGAATCTGAGGCTAGGCTCTGCCACCTATGAAAATATGAACGTAATCATCCAGCAATTTTACCTACAGAATTATTTAATATCTCCTCGTTGAGTCCCTCGTAGGTTCCTTCGGCGTTCCCCTCGAGGACTCCCTTCTGGATTGGGTTTGGTAATGAAGATTCTGTTTCCGATCATTCCTGGGAGTATCCGCAGATGTTTTCTTCTGCCCGCCCAGCATCGATGGGTAAGATTGGTTTTGTCGACGGAGCGGGCCTTCGAAGTTTTTCGAATTCCCCGAATATTGGTTCTTTGTTGATTTAAGAGTCTTAGAAGTGTTCTCGAAATGAAGCTCCTTCTAACTTGAGATTCATTATTTTGGAGATCAGTGAGTAAACGGCAAGAATCGCTCAGAGCTTCTATTAGAGGAATCTCAGATATTGAATCCCGCTGAACTAGGGTTGAAATTGTCTTCCCATTGCAGATATGCAGGCTACCAATCGAGCTTGTTTTAAAAAAATCCGAGCATCTCTTAGCAAAGCTGATTCTTGTGATTGAAGAGCAGTTTTAATCTCAACATTGAGTTTAGGTGGATCGATTGATAGGCAAATGCTGGGTGGTGGATATTTTTAAACGAGCTCCGCTCTCTCCTCCTTAGGTAAACGGATTGAAAGTTCTTCATGTATTGCTGGGGCTAAAACCTGTTTTTCAACATAACGCTTCCCAATAACGTTCAGAATCTCGTCATCAAGCAATTGCAGTTGGCGTTTCATTTACAGGAGGTGCCTGAGCAGCAACACCTAGCAAGTCTGCTCTTCTATCATCATACCTTGAAATTGACGATGAACGTGACATTGATCGACCATCTGTTCAGAGTAAAAAAGAAATATTGTAATATGAAGATCTCATAATAAAAATGAGATTTCATGTAATTGCCTCTGGAAAAATAGCAGCATCCGCTGCTCTACACACTGGTTCGGGCCTGTCTGACATGTGTAGATTAGACTCGTGGAAAATAGTTGCAAAAGGAGACCAGTAGCATCCGCTACTCTTCACGCAGGTGAGAATCTGCATGGTATTTTAACAATAACATGTTTCTAACCAAATCAAGTGAGGGCCGGATTTGGTATATTCAGGTAAACGCCTGAAAGATAAATAGGTAAACGATGAAGCTAAAAGTTTTTTATGTATACCTGAAGAACTTGAAGAAGAGGAGGAAAAAGAAGATGAAGACGGAGATCTCCAGCGATGGCAATGTTTTTGCGGACGTACAAATTCCCTTTCCAAGGCTTCAAGCCTTTTTTCTAGCTTTCGTGAATAATTATTTTCTTCCGAATGACTTCGTTTTCTTTTTCCCATCTCGGAACGATGTGACACTTTTCAGCACAAAAAAGAGAATGACAGTCCAGGTGACCACGAATGTGTCAGCGTATTTTTGTTTTTGATATTGAGGAGGAGGCGCGCAATACAATGCTATTTCGTGTAATAATGTGATTTTTTGCGCCCAAAACCGATTAGAGAGGGTCTCTCAATATGAGGGAAAAATAGCATTTTCTAAATCTATTGAAAAATTTGTACAGGGGTGAACTGCCCCCAAAAATAATTAGTATTATCGAACGAATGGTCAAATAAATTTAAATGCAAGCCGACAAATTCAAAATCGATATTTTTTTATACATCTGCACAAAAAAAGGTTAAGGTGTTTTGCGATTTCTCGAAAAAATCATATTTTAGGGGGCGACATCCCTTGAGATCCTTTATCAAACTTTTGAAGTAATATGCAGTATTTACGAAAAAAACTAAGTGTGTGAAATATGTTCAAAGATTTTTTTTTAGTTTGTGTCTTAAGAATGTTACCCTCTGAAATATGATTTTTTCCGGAAATCGCAAAACACCTAAACCTTTTTTTTTGTGCAGATGTATGAAAAAAATATATTTTTAATTTTTCGGCTTGAATTTAGATTTATTTTGCTATTTGTTTGATAATTGTAATTAACTTTGGGGGTAGTTCACCCCTGTAAAATTTTTGAAAATAAATTTGCAAAATGATTTTTTCCTTTCCTTATCGTTAGAGAACCTCTCCAATTGGATTTGAGCGCAAGAATTTTACATTATTACACACAATAACATCAGCTGCGTTTAAGGGTAGCTACCCCCCAAAATATGATTTTATTCCGAAAATCGCAAAACAAGTGAACTTATTTTCGTGCAGATGTAAACTTCACTTCTTGTAGGTGTATAACACTTTTTTTAAAATTCTTTTTACAAATTTTTGGGCTTGACTTTCAATTGGTTGAGACGTTTTTTGGATGATAGTAAACTATTCGGGTGTGATTTACCCCATACTTTTTTTATCAAATAGAGAAAATTTAATTTTACATCCCTTACTGTAAGCAAGTTCTTTCAATTTGTTGATTGGAAAAAATATGGTGTTTTTGTGAATAAAACAATCAAATCGTTACATGGCACCCCCATTTTTAAGGTTGATTTTTTTTGATTTGCTAATTTTCAAAGTGGCGCATGTGAGCTAATTTGAAATCCTATCCAAAAAAACCCATTATCGACTTTGATATAGCAATTATAGTTATTTGGTGTTATCAGCGTGGGGAGCGTCGATGATAAGTCGTGATGAGAATATTGATGATGGTTTTTTGTTAACTCGGCAGGTGGCGCATATGAGCGCATTTAAAATCATATTTGAAAAGTCCATTATCGACTTTCATATCACAATTAAAATTAATTGGTCTTATCAGTGTTAAAAAAAATACAACAAAATTTTAAATTAGAAGAAATTTAATTGTTATCACTTTCCAAAATGTTATGAGCACCATATCTAGGCTAAGTATCATAAAAAGCAACTACCCTGATGAAAAAAATGTTTACAAGAAAGTAAAAAATTTCTACAACTCTAATTTTTTGTTATAATTTGTAATTTTTTGTAACAAAATGTACAAAATTTAACAATAACAGTTGAATACAGATAGCTAATTCTTTTCTTATATTTTCTTATAGAAAAGTAAAGAATTCACAATAAAGTATGAGTTTCTACAATTAAAAAATTCGTATAAAATTTCATCAATATTTTTTTACTTTGTTGTAGAAAGCTACAAGGTATTACAGAAAACTACAGGATATTATTTTTTTTTAATTTGGGCATTAGACGTCATTGGAACACTTTTAATTTTATGCAAATTATTGTAGAAAATCAAAAACAAATATAAATTTTCAGAACCAATAATTTTAGAATGTACATCAAGATTTCGATTTGTAATTCATTGTAAATTTTTGTAAGATATGTAAAATATAAGTTTCTACAAGAAACTACAATTAGAAAATAAAAAATCATCAAGAATTTTTGCTATTATACTAAATCACATTGAACTGTAGTTCCATTATTGAAAATTGAACAATAATTGATTTTACAGGACGATTCTGAATCTGTTCAAAATTATGCGAGTTACAGATTTTAACGTTGAAAATAGAAATTTTTCAATTTGAAAGCCTCTGTTGTTAAACAAATGTAAATGTTCGATTGAAATTGTATGAACTGTTCTTTTCTTTATTTTTATTTGAATTAAATGTTTAAACTGGAAATTTGAATATTCCATTTTCAAATAATTTTATTAGTTGAAAAATTCAACTATTTGGTTAAAAATTTGATTATTTTGTGAAAATGTCATCTGGTTCAAAATTTACCTATTTTTTTGAAAATTCGCTTTTTTGGTTAAAAATTAATTTTTCTCATTGAAAATTTAGCTATTCCATTTTTGCTGAAAATTTGTCTTTCTTCGTTCAAAATTTATTTATTTCGACAAAATGTAGTTTTCTTTTTTTTTTAAATTAGGATTCTTACTTAAATATTTTTTTGTAGTGGGATATTAAGCTATTTTGTTCAAAATTCAATTTTTATGTTTAAAAATTAATTTTCTAAGTGAAAATTCGCCTTTCTTTGCTCTAAATTCTTCTATTTCGATTAAATTTCGTATTTGTAAAGAAGTGAGAGATTCTTACTTGAAAAATGATCTTTTTAGTTAAAAATTTAGTTATTGGTTAAAAATTCAATTATTTAGTGAAAATGTCACATGGTTCGAAATTGACCTATTTTGATGAAAATTCACTTTTTTCGGTTAAAAATGAATTTCTCTAACTGAAAACTTAACTATTTCATTTTTTCTGGAAATTCGTCTTTTTTCGCTCAAAATTCCTGTTTTTCGACAGAATTTCGAATTTTTACAGAAAGTTAAGATTCCGAGTTAAACATTTATCGTGTTTAGTTGAAAATTTAAGTATTTTGTTTAAAGATCGAACTTTTGGTTCAAGATTCGTATTAGTAGGTTGAAAATTCAAATAATTGATTACAAATTCAATTATTTTGTGAAAATTTCTGATTAAAAAATTTACGTATTTTTTTAGAAAATCTACTTTTTTGTTTAAAAATTAATTTTTGCAGCTGAAAAGTCAACTATTTCATTTTTGCTAAAAAATGGTTTTTCTTCGTTCAAAATTCATCTATTTCAAAAAGATTTAGTTTTTTTTTAGATAATTAAGGTTCATACTAAAAAATTTATCTTTTTTAGTTGGAAATTTAACCATTTTGTTGAAAATTCTTGTAGTGTGTTAAAACTTCGGCTTGTTTAGCAAAAAATTAATCTTCTTGATTGAAAATTTATATTTTTGGTTGAATTTTTTTTTCAATTAATTTATTGAACAGAAAATTTAAATATTCAATTTCTGAATGATTTTTTAAATTAAAAAATTTAACTATTCGCTTAAAAATTCAATTATTTTGTGAAAAAGTCATCTGGTTCAAAATGTATCTACTTTGTTGAAAATTCACTTTTTTTAGGTTAACAATTAATTTTTTAAAGTGACAATTCGCCTTTCATCGTTCAAAATTCATCTATTCCGATTAAGTTTCGCATTTGTAAAGAAATTTAATATTCTTACCTAAAAATTGATTTTTTTTAGTTGAAAATTTAACTATTTGGTTACACATTCAATTATTTTGTATGAATCTCATCTGGCTGAAAATTTAACTATTTTGTTGAAAA
>CAKNXH010061703.1:0-49931 GCA_932178445.1 Andricus quercusramuli
TTTGCAACTAGGGTCTGTTCAAGTATTACGTAATAAATTTGTGGGGGCCGGGCCCCCCCCCCCCTCCCCCCCCCCCCCCCCTCGCGGGGGGGGGGATTGAAATCTTACAAATGATTTCGCATCATCTACAAAAATCAGTTTTAAATCATGGTGCTACCAAGAATCCGGCAACACCAAGGTAATGTTTATTTGGCGCCATACAGTGTCGTTTAAGGGAACTAGAGCGCTTGTTGCTGGTATTCACTGCAGTGGTATTCACAGTTCAGATAGAACAATTTCCTCAAATGGCGCAAATGGTGTTTGTTGTTTGATTTACATATAAAATTATTATTATTTATGAAAGAATAAATACCTTTGCGTTTAACTAAAATAATAGTGTTTTTTTTCTTCAATCTAAAAAAATATGCCCTAAATGAAAAAATGGGGGAGCTCAAGCATATCTTACGTGATATCGAGGGGTCTAGAGAATGCTTATTTTTGCTTACATGGGGCGGGGGGGGGGGGGGGGGTGAAGTGATCTCAAAAGTGCTCACATAATACTTGAACAGCCCATAGAGGTTTGAAAATATCATAATCAGCATCTGCGAATTTTTCCGATTCCAATGATAGGATATGACTTGCCAAGAAACGTTAAAAATTGGCAGAAGCTTAATTGAAGAAACTGCAGCTTAATATTAACTTAATATTGATTAGTTCTCCAATTTTTAACCATTATGGACAAATTACATGTCCTTGAATTCGGAAAAATCCGTACTTTCCAAATATATTACTTTCAAGTCGGTGATTGCAGGATTATTCATTTGTAATTTACCTTTGTCCCTTGTAACTCTAGACCTACGCGCGGTAAGGTCCTTTTCTTTTACGGCTAACATCTGGTAAAAATCATTCAAACAATTTGAGAAAGAAACGCAAAGAAAGTGATAAATATTAGACTGGGACCGAGGGACCAATGAGAAGAGAAATTAAGAAAGTACGCGTAAAAAAAAAGCGTAAGGACACTCCTCCACCAAGCAACGACAACCAGCATGCCCGTCTGTAGGGCCTTCTCTCAGGGAGCAGAGTATAGACTTTAATCTGGCGCAAATTAGACGGTTCAGTTTGGAGCTGGTCAGCCTTGTAACACTTTTATCAAATCTACGGCTTGACGGTCTAGCCAGATGATAGTTAGCGGCTGGTCAGCGGCTATTAAGACACTCCAGTCAGAGGTAGATAAATAAATAGTGTAAAGTATGTACATATTTTATAATAAACAAATAGTGAATAATATGTAAAAAGTAAATAATAAGAAAATGACTGAACAATATTTTATTTTCTTCTGGGCGATTTCGAGGCGATTCCAACGTCAGCCCACGTTGAGACGGATTTTAACTACACACAAAAAATTTGATCACCAACAAAGATTTAAATTTTAAAAAATTATCATTTTTGAACATATTGATATTTCTTAAAATATCTTAACTTATATATTGAATGTAACGCTAAAAAACGCATCCACAGTAAAATTGTGAGCTCCCAGAATCGGACCCTAACTAACCGCTTAAGTTTAAGACCGCGCGTGCTACCACTGTCTAGACCATCGAATATTACAATTCATTTCCAACTACAAAGGAGGATCACTTGTCTACTAGAAACACTATAATTCCTTATAATATTCTTTTAAAACAGTTTATCTTATATTATAATAAAATTTATTTAAATCTGTAAAGATATTGTTCTGGTAATTTTGTTATTGCAAAGAAAAAATGTCCAAATAATTATTTCGAACATTCCAAGAACTTGACATAAGTGAATAAAATAATTATTTGGATAATATAAAATTTTTATTCGTTTCAAATATCCCGTCAATTTTCTGACATGCATTGAGAAAAGCTTGATGATTGACAATGAGCAATTTTTATGTTCTTGAAGGCTGACCAGCGTATGACCTGGGCCAAACTTAACTGCCAAGACGATGAAAAAAAATAATTATTTTTATAGTGTTAATTTCTTACGTCGAGTGATTTTAGAAACCTTGAACATTTTTTCGAAAATGGTGAATGGACTTTAGCTAATTGACATTTGGAAATTTTTATGTTATCGGAAGCAGACCAGCGCCAGATCTGGGCCACATCCGACGTTAGTCTGCCAAAAGATTTTTCGACTAGGGTCATATTTGTTTGGTGTGCACAGGGAGCCGAAAAGAAGATCTACTAAATTATTGGAGAAAATGGGCTATAATTACTGAATATCTATGACTCTATTGTACTGACTGGTTTTAGAATAGTTGTATTTGTATTGTTCTTGTACATAACTTTTTTTAACAAAATAATTTGTTGACAGATTTGTTGACACTGCATAAAGCTTTAGTCACAATTTTCAGAAAATGCTGTTACAATTTACGAATTTTCAGAAACAGTAACTTAAAATTTCAAGAAATTAAAAATTGTTTAGTGCATTAATTTTTAAATAAAATATGTAGTCTATATTTGCACAGACAATGTAAATAAGAGTAAGACAATGTGAGTGAAGTTATTATAAATGAATTTGTATGTATCCATGTTACAATAAGTCTAACCGAAAAACCTAGTAAGCAACACTTGCCACAGGAACCATTTTTCGACATACGTGCAGGGAAAAATAAAATTGCCCGGGCAATACGCGAAATGCCTAATGCCGTTGATCAAATCCCGAAGTGAGAGGAGTTTTCGGGCCTTGCCCAAGCTCCGTTGGTCAATACGCGAAATGCTCAACACTCATTGGTCAAAGCTGCACCTGAGACATTATTCAGCATGAAAGCGGCAATATAAATGTATAATTATTTATTATATATTCCCAGATGTATTTGATGTCATTGAACGTAGTATCGTGTTTTTTAACTCTACGTTGCTTATACTGAGATTCAATTGTATTTTTGAATGAAAACTCTAAGAAAGAAATTTTCACTTTTTTTGCACATTGAAACTTTCATTACCAAATAAAACTGTAAATATGAATCGCGGGGCTAATTATAACAAGATTTATTTGCTGTTATTTTTGCTGAAACTGAAGGTTAAGAACATAATTATTGGAGGTTTTTGGTATCTTATTCAATAGAAATATATAAAAAAAACTTCGCACACTTTTGAAAAAGTTCCAGATTTATTTGGTTTCTTACAAAACGCAGAATAAGGCTAATAATAATAAGGAAGCGATATACGTAATATTTGAAGTTAACAAAACATTTCTAGTGTAATTATTTGTTACAGCATGAACTAGATGAATGGCATTTTGAATTACAAAGTAGATTTATACGTTTACATTTACAAGTATTACTGGTGCACTTTTTAGTGCAAAATACATGAATTTTGTACGAAATACTTCAATTAAAGAAGTAGAGATGAATATTTTATCAATTTTTTGTTAGAAAAAAGATTCAACAAAAAAGTTAAATGTTCAACAAAAAGAAATGAATTTTTAACAAAAGAATTCAACTTTTAACCAAGCAGTAGAATACAAATAATGAAGAATGAAAATAATAAATAATAATAATAAAATAAAAATAATACAGAATAAAAAAGATTAATTTTCTACAAAAAAGGTTCATTTCAACAAAATACAGGAATTTTCAACCAAATGTATTTTTTATGTTTCTTAAATGTTAAAAAAAACTATAAATTGTAACTGTTTTGTAATGTAACTTTTTCTTAGTTAATTTTGTATTTCCAAAATATTAGCATATTGAACTGAAATAATAAATCTTCAACCAAAAAATAATAATTTTCAATGAAAGAGTTTATCTTTTAACCAACTATTTTAATTTGCCACCAAAAGAGAATAATTTTCTAGGAAATGCATGAATTTTCAACGAAATACTCGAATTGAAAAAAAAGAAATAAATATATAATCAAATTTTTGGTTAGAAAGAAAATTCCAACAAAAAGAAATTAATTTTTAACAAAAGAATTAAACTTTTAACCAATATTTCCATGACTTGCTTCACTATTTTCAACCAAGTAGTAGAATAAAAATAATAAAGAATGAAAATAATACACAATAAAAATAATAACAAATAATAGATAATAATAAAATAAAAATATTAAAGAATAAAAAAGATTAATTTTCTACAAAAAAGGTTAGTTTTAACAAAATACGGGAAATTTCAGCCAAATGTATTTTTATGTTCCTTAAATATTTAAAAAAAACTACAAATTGTTACTGTTTTGAAATGTGTCTTTTTCTTTTTTACTTTTGTATTTTTAAAATATAAGCATTTCGAACTAAAATAATAAATATTCAACCATAAAATAATAATTTTCAATAAAAGAGTTTATCTTTTAACCAACTATTTTAATTTGCTGCCAAAAGAGAATAATTTTCTACAAAACACATGCATTTTTAACTCAATATTTGAATTAAAAAAAGAGATAAATATTTAATCAAATGTGTGTAATAAAAATAATTCTAAAAAACGAGCAATCGTTACCGTTTCAAAATTTAACTTTTACATACTATCGGCGAGAAAATTCGAGTCCTCTGACTTTGACGTTAAAAAATTAAGTGAAGAAAAAATGGTAGTTCAATGCATGAAGGATCATTCTAGAGTTCAAAATGTTGTACGTTAATAAGCCTGAAACGAATATGCCAACAAATTTTTTATAGCTTACAGACCCGAAAATCTGTTTAAAAGTAGGGAAATTTGACAACTTTTATAAAGACAGTGAACTTTGGAACATAGTTTTTTATTGAAAAAATAATCAGAGAAATCTGAGAAAATTCATGGTCGTACCTTAAACAGTTCTAAACAAATTGCCGTTGAAAATTTTGCAGAATATAACAAATTGTTCGTTTTTTGTACATAAATATACAACTGTACTATCTCCAGTTCTAATGAATATATTGAAGTGATTTAAATTAGAGGTAGTTAGTTAAAATATTCGAAATTATTTACAATTTGGAAGAAGTAGATGCTTATTTTCCTTTTCGTGCAAATTGCAATATTTGAAGACAGTTTTTGATACTGGAAAGCAAGTGTAAGAAACCAGCGGGGTACCTTTTTTTCATGGGGTCGTCCTCGTCTTTCCTCAACATGTGCTTCCAAGAAAGACGAGGACGACCCCATGAAAAAAAGGCACCACGCTGATTTCTTACACTTGCTTTCCAGTATAAAAACCTGTCTTCAAATATCGCAATTCGCACGAAGACAACAAGAAGCACATACTTCTTTCAAATTGTAAATAATTACAAATAGTTCAATTAACTACCTCTAATTTAAATCACTTCAATATCTTCATCAGAACTGAAGATAGTGCAGTTGTATATTTATGTAAAAAAAACGAACAATTTGTTATATTCTGCAATTTTTTCAACGGCAATTTGTTTAGAAATGTTTAAGGTACCATCATGAATTTTCTCAGATTTTTTTTATTATTTTTTCAATAAAAAACTATGTTCCAAAGTTCACTGTCTTTAAAAACTGCCAAATTTCCCTACTTTTTAACAGATTTTCGGGTCTGTAAGCTATAAGAATTTTTTTGGCATATTCGTTCCAGGCTCATTAACGTACAACATTTTGACCTTTAAAGTGATCCTTCATTCATTGAGCTACCATTTTTTCTTCACTTACTTTTTTAACGTCAAAGCCAGAGGACTCGAATTTTCTCGCCGATAGTAGTTACTTTTATTATTATTATTATACCATTAAGCCATTTCCCTTTCGGGGTAGGCGTGACTTGCTCGGTTGGAAAGTAGTGGGATAGGTATATAGGTGTAAAGTAGGTCGTTATATGGTATAAGGTAGATAGGTATATAGGTATATGTGTTATGGTATAGATATTTTAGATTGATCTGGAGTTTTCGTGTTATTTATTCAAATAACACGTTCACTCCGCAACACTGCTCCGACCCAGGTTGCTGATCAATCTCTCTAGCGATCACCCCAAGTGAGGAGCCTCACAAAATTGTTATGTATGGTTCCCCACTTGGGCCCATTAGTATCCAAGGTCTTTGTTTCAGGCATCATTCACTCTATTGTCACTCTGCTTATAAACTATTTGTCGCCACACATTTCTGTCCTGGCATACTACTCTAGCTTCATTTACGTCCATGCATTTCTTCATGCAAGCTCTTCTGTTCCTATGACTTCTTATGTCTCTTCGGATCAATGTCTCATTTACAGATTCTAACCATTCTTTCGGCGGTCTACCTCTGGGCATTCTGCCATTTACTTTACCTTTATATACTTGCTTCGTCAGTCGTTCATCTTTCATTCTTTCAAGATGTCCGAACCATCTTAACTGATTTCTTTCCCATATGTCAACTAGCGTGTCTCCTGTACCACATTCCTTGAGGATTATCTCGTTTCGGACTTTGTCCATCAGTGTTTTTCCGCATATTATGCGCAGAGGTTCCATGCCGATCGCGTTGATTTTACTCCTGTCCTTTTCTTGACAGGTCCATGCCTCGCTACCGTATAGTACAGTTGGTACGAATATGGAATTATGTATGGCCATTTTAGCTTTTTTTGATATGTTTTTATTCGTGAGGATGGACCCTGCTCTACCGATAACCTGCTTACCCTTATTTATGCGCCTATCTAATTCCCCATCTATTTTTCCGTCGCTAGTGAATAGACTACCTAGATATACGTACTTGTCAACTTGTTCTAATCTCACATCATTGAGGACAATGTTGCATATTGTTTTCTCACTTTTTCCCTCAAAAACCATGACTTTCGTTTTATTCACGTTAATTTTGAAATCCATGTTCTTCATGCTTGTGTTAAGTTTATTCAACATTCTTTGCAAGTCTTCGACTGATTCTGCCATAACAATCTTGTCATCTGCGAAAGCCAACCCACGTACTTTGACGGTTTCGAGATCTATACCTTTTTCGTTGAAGAGGGCGGTTCTTAGACACTTATCCATGAATATGATAAATAGCCACGAGGACATAACGCATCCTTGTTTCACGCCTTGCATAATATCGAACCAGTCACTCAGTTTCCCATTTACCCTTACACTTGCTTTACTACCCGTATATATTGTTTTTATTGCTTGTAGGAGCCCTCCATTCACTCCATACTCTTTCAGGACTTCCCAAAGTTTACTTCTATTTACCGTGTCGAAAGCTTTTTCTAGGTCAATAAATGCACAGAAAACTTTCTTTCCTACTCTCAAGCTTTTTTCTGTGATCTGTCTTAGGCTAAATATCTGATCTGTACATGATCTTCCTGCATAAATCCACTTTGGACTTCCCATATCTTCTCTTCTGTAATTTCCATTACCCTGCGAATAAGTATTTTTGAGTATATTTTACTTACGGTACTTAGTAGGCTGATACCTCTGTAATTACTGCCGTTGCTTTTATCTCCCTTTTTATATATTGGTACAATAATCGCCTTTCTCCAATCGTCTGGGACTTCTCCTGTCTCGAAACATAAATTTATCAATTCGCACAACCTGTGAGGTATGTACTCGCCACCGTATTTAAGCATTTCAGCGCTAATACTGTCTAAACCAGCAGCCTTACCGTTTTTCAAGTTCTTAATTATATCTCTGACCTCAGTGACACAGACTTTTTCAATTGGGTTTTCTAATGCATTATCTTCTGTGTCGCAGTTTTGTTGTCCGATATTTTCACCTCCCAATAGTTCTTTGAAAGACTCTTTCAAAGCGTCTACTATTCCGTCTATATCATATAGCATTTCGCCTTTGCTGTTTCTCATGCTAGCAAACTCTGTACTTTTACTTTCCTTCAACTGTTTATATAATAGTTTCATAATTCCTTCAAAGCAGTTCATTATTTTATTCTCTTCTTCTGTTCTGATTTTCTCTTTACTCTCTTTGACTATTCGTTTAACTTTCCTATTTTTGTGTCTGTAATCATTTTTGAGTCTATTTCTCTCCTCATCGCTAAGACCTGTCATGTTCAACGTTCTTTTGTACGCTTCTTTCTTTTCTTGTTGGGCTGCCGCAATTTCATCGTTCCACCACGCATCGCCAGACTTTTTTCCTACCCTCGCCATACCACACACTTCAATCGCAGTTTCAACAATGGTATCCCGCAATAAAGCCCACGCACCTTCTACATCTTTATTCCTTTCAAGCGACTCCCAAATTGCCTTATCTATGCGTTCGTTTATCTTATTCTGAAAATCTATTCGTAATTCCGGTTTCTGTAAATTTTCGACCTTGATTCGCGTTTGTTTCGTTTGTTTGGTTCTCTTTCTTCTCCAACCCCGCCCTAAGTTCATCCTGGAGACTAAAAGGTAATGATCAGTATTGCATTCGGCCCCCCTCATGACTCTTGTATCTGTAACTAGTTCTCTTAGTCTTTCATCTGCAATAACGAAGTCAATTATACTGCGGTTATTTCCTTTACACCAGGTGTAAGTATGGATCATTTTATGTCGAAACCAGGGATTTGTAATAAATAGGTCCTTCTCTAAGCATAAGCTAACTAATTTTTCCCCGTTATAATTTTTTCTTGTTGGATCCCCAAAATTACCTAGTACCCCTCCTGTATCTGTATCCTGACGTTGGACGCCGACCCATCCGTTCATATCTCCTAACAAAATTATTCTTTCACCTTGGTCGCAAGTACTTATTGTATCATTTAAAGTGTCCCAGAAGGCGTCCTTAGCTTCCCTCGAATCGCTACCAACTGGTGCGTAGCACGCTATGATAAATAATCTTCTGATTCCTACCTTCATTCTAGCCCATAGCAATCTGGGTGATACAAAATTATGCTCTATGAGATGCTGTCTTGCTTTTTCATTCATAATTAAACCGACCCCTTGACTACGATGTGATTCGCTATCTACTACTGACCATATTTCACAACCGCCTTCCAACACCCCATTTTCTATTTTTATAAATTCGCGACCCTTTTTCTTCGTCTCAGGTACACAAAGAATGTCTAGTTTCCTTACGTGCATAGTTTCTCGTAGTTCTCTTATCTTAAGATCATTCACTCCTCTAGCATTCCAAACACCCAGTCTCCATTCATCGCCCGAAACACGACCTTTACGTTTACCGTGTGCATGCCTTTGGTCAATCCGAGTTTCAGTCCATTCCGAGGCTACTTTATTGTTTGTATTATTCATGTTTAGATTGTACTCCCAACTATCACCTGTATGCGCGAGATTTTTTTTGCGAGTCGAAATCATGTCCGAATTAAGCAGTGATTTGTCTCATGGTGGAGTCAATCTGTAACGTCAGTCCCACCAAAACTTCTGTTACTGGGGGGCGGGGGGATAAGGACATGAGAAAGGAAGCCGAGAGTCTCAATAGGTGGGTGATTTATGCTGATAAGGTCACCAGCCTTAAGCAGCGTTCTATTAGATAGGAGTTGATATGTTCCCGTTTGCCGATTGCCGGCCGACCTCTAAAACACGAGCCAATAACTCTTTTTTTTTCTTTTTTTTAAATCAGAAGTTTCATTTTGTTACGCGGTTATAAAATCTTTTATTGGATAAATCTGCACACATAAAAAAAGTTTATAGAAAAATAATGAAAATTTTTGAAACTTCTTTTAAAATATTTTGAAACTTTTCTTTTAAAAATTCTTTCCCTATTTTCAAATAAACGACTGACTTCTGAGAGTACTTCAGAACGACTGATTTTGAGAACAAAGGGGCGAATTGGAGAGAGTCAAATAACACATGCGTTTCATTCCCTCTCTTTCCCTTTTTTTTTAAGTTTGACCGTTGAAAATGCTGAGTGTTTTAAGATTTAGTAAATACTTTCGGGTGCATAAGAATGAGAACAAAAAGAACTTATACCAGGAATTTTATTCGTAGTAGAACTGCACTCAATGCGCGTGAATGTTTTAAATTGATTTAAATTATTTCAAAGGAATTTCATTTTTCAAGGATTGCTGTAATGCTTTCTACTGAATTTTATAATAATATTTTACTCATTTTTCAAAAATTTGTTTACAATAAATCCAGGACTGCGCAGGATTTCCAGATTTTTGTTCTCATTCTTATGCACCCGAAAGTATTTACTAAATCTTAAAACACTCAGCATTTTCAACGGTCAAACTTAAAAAAAAAAAGGAAAGAGAGGGAATGAAACGCATGTGTTATTTGACTCTCTCCAATTCGCCCCTTTGTTCTCAAAATCAGTCGTTCTGAAGTACTCTCAGAAGTCAGTCGTTTATTTGAAAATAGGGAAAGAATTTTTAAAAGAAAAGTTTCAAAACATTTTAAAAGAAGTTTCAAAAATTTTCATTATTTGTCTATGAACTCTTTTTATGTGTGCAGATTTATTCAATAAAAGATTTTATAACCGCGTAACTAAAGTGACATTCGGAAATAGACACGAAGTGGAATTTATTTCGAAAAATACCATCATCATTAATCGCTCGCTACACGCGCTTGTAGTTTTTCAATTTAAGAAAAAATAATTTTTAATACAAAATGAAAAATTTTATTTTTGACAAATTTCTGAACACTCTAATTCGAGCTTAAATTATATTTTGGGCATTTTACATTCCATAAGAACGAGGTTCAAATACAAGGAAGTAAGTACTATCAGTTTGTCTTTAAGCTTAGATAAATATCATTTTCCCAAGTTTCTTGATAAAACTGAAAAAATTGACGATTTCAGATACGTACGAAAAAAAATCTTGAAAATTTGTTTATTTTATAGGACCTTGCCCATTTTTTGGGAAAAAATATTGAATTAAAATATTAAAAAAATATTTTATAAGTTTTTGGAAATCTTTTGAAGTTTTAAAATATTTTCCTTCTCTTAAATCTCTCAAGATTCCTGAATATCTTTCAAACTGATTTGGAAATTGATTCAAACCTTTAAAAAATTCTGCGAAAAAATTTCTGGTATCTTGAGAAAATTTTATTATTATCTTGAAAGTTTCAAAATCATTACACTTTTCTTTTAATTTTATCAAATTTTATATTATTTTCGAAATTTTTTCAAGAGCTTCTAAATACCTTTTAAAATGATTTGAGTTTTTCATAAAATTTCTATAAAATAATAAAAATTTGTCTTAAAATCTTTCAGATTCTTTTTAAAAAAATGCGTACACAAACGCAATTCCAAATTTGTAAATTACTCTCACAAATACCGAAAGAAAATTTTGAACTATAAGAAATATTTTACTCGTTCCCGTTCGGTGTCTATCTTACAACTGACATGCAGGCAACTTCCTATCCCAAAGCTTACCATTTACGTTAATTATACGCATACACGGAAAAAATCTATCCGTGGAAAAGTCACGAACTTGTAGCTAGGTCTCGGATACGAGATCAAAAAATGAAACACTACATCCTTATTTCTATGAGAAATGTATGAATAAATTTCAAAGTTTTTTACGAACAGTTCGAATTTCCTACGAACAGTTCCCGCAAATTTCAGGCTGAAATATAAAACGGAAAAATTTTATTTGTGCGATTTAATTTATATTTAATTTATAAATTCGCAACTCAGAAGATTCGAACTCTCGAAGACTGCTGACTCACCAAGTTTTTAAACATAAACCAGGAGTGTGTAAACGGGTACGTGAGGTTTAGGCGCCACCGTTCGGACGCTGCCGTTTGGACGCCGCCGTTCAGGCGCCGGACGTTTAGGGGCGGGACGTTTAGGCGTCAGGACCTTTAGGCGCAAGGACATTTAGGCGCCAGGTCGTTTAGGCGCCGGGATGTTTAGGCGCCGAGCGGTTTAACCATAGTAAACCCTGATGTATCAACAGTTGGGTATTATTTGGTTGTATGCAACATGTTATGTTATGTATGCTACCCTAGTGGAACAATTTTTGCAAAAAATTACAGAAAACGAAAACTATTTTCACAGGAATCTACCGATAAATACAATTTGCAACCAAAATTACAGAAAGGCACAACTTTTTTCTATTATTCACACGAATTTTGTACATTTTTCGTATTTTTTTGTACATTCTTATATTTTATTGTGAAAGAATTGATCAAGGTCATTGAAATGCTTTGTATTTTAAACTTTTAAAATTGAATCTTAAAAAAATGTCAATTCAAACGCTCAATAGTTTTCACGTATAAAATAAAAGCTTTTAAACTTTTCAATCGAATATTTTTCAATTAAAAGCAGTTAAACTGCAAAATTCGAAATGTCAACTTTTACACATCGTACAGTCAAAATATTTAAGAAAGTAAAAATCCACGCTATAGTTTTCAATGCTATGAATTGAAGAGTGAATCGAAAAATTTATAAACTTTCAAAATTATATCTTTTCAAGCAATTTTAAGCTAGAAACATTAATTTATACCTTAAAATTTGTTTTGAAATCTTCTTAAATATTCTCTAAAAATTTCTATTTTTAACGTTAAAATCTGTAACTTGCTTAATTTTGTACAGATTCAGGATCGTCCTGTAAAGTCAATTATTGTTCATTCAGCAATAATCGAACTACAGTTTAATGTGATTTATTATAAGAATGATTATTTATTATAATAATTCATTAATATATTTATTATAAGTTTTTATTAGAAGTGTAATATTGTTTTCAAATTGTATTTTCTTGTAGAAACTTACATATTACATATCTTACAAAAATATAATTGACAGTTAAGTTTTTGTAAAGGATTGCAGAAACTTGTACTGTATTTCATTCTAAATTTTTGTATATTTTTTTTACAGAAAAGTACATCTTCTAACAAAAAATTACAGTTGTAGAAATGTTGTACTTTCTTGTAAAAATTTTTTTCACCAGGGTACACGTTTAAAAAACGATGCAATCATTTCTTCGTTGAAATATTTGGTGGCTTTAAAAAGGTCCGATTGGTTTTTCAATGAATGGCAAAGAATATTTTACTTTGTGCTGGTATGCTACATGTATGCTACATGTTATGTTATGTATGCTACATATTTAATAAATAATGCAATATATTCTTCGTTAAAATATTTATACTATATTATAAATGCTATATAGTGTTGCAAATTTTTCTTTTGAGTCAAGATATCTTTTATTACAATAAACAATAAGAATTGTATGGCAGGCAACTTGATTTGCCAAAAAAATTTAGGTGACTTCCTGCGAAGCATACAAAACATAACATGTTGCATACAACAAAATAATTTCCAACCTTTGATACCTCAGGGTTTACTGTGATTAAACTGCTCGGTGCCTAAACATACCGACGCCTAAACATCCCGGCGCCCAAACGTCCGCAGACTTAACGTCCTGAACTTCTAGCCACTCATCCGACGAGCTCGAAGCACACATGCGAACATACATACGCACCGCGCGTTCGGGCAAGCGTGCGTGCGGGCCACATACAGGCGGTTCTACTTCCTAGTTCCCAGATTTGTCGGGCAAACTCGTTAGTGCTCTGAGAATCTTTTCCCAATCACTGGTAATATTTTTGTAATCATTAACGTAAAAAAAAGTGATGAACCGTTTTAGAATGTTCACATCGAGTTCGTCAATTCTTTGTCAAAGTTCTCAGATTATTTACGAAAATACATCAATATCCGATGAATTTTTCTCATATCCGAGACCTAGCTACTAGTTCGTGACTTTTTTACGGGTAGATTTTTTCCGTGTATTGCCGTTTTCAGGCTGAATAATGTCTCAGGTGCAGCTTTGGCCAATGAGTGTTGGAAATTTCGCGTATTGGCCAACGGAGCTTAGGCAAAGCCCGAAAACTCCTCTCACTTCGGGTTTTGACCAACGGCATTAAGCACTTCGCATATTTACCGGACAATACGCGAAATGCCCGGCCGTCGCGTATTGCGAGAATGTTTTTTGCACATTCAATACAATGGGGTATATGATATAATCTAAATACATGCGTAGTCGATTGCATAGATTTTGTTCATCTTGTCTTGCAATATTTATATTTTTAAGGACAAATATAGAATGCGTATTTACTTTAAAATTAATGAACCAAGCACAGAGGGGTGCAGATTAGTTCGAAAAATGGTGCAGATTAGTTGAAAAAGTGATGTTAGGTGGCGAAAATTGTTTGTGGATGAGGGACGTAGAGAGGCAAGAGGATTGCGCAGTCATAAAAGTGAGGTTATGTTTTGTTATGGCTTGCGTGTTAGTCGTGTGATTTGTAACTGATTATTATAAGAATAAATAAAAAGTCAACAATTGATCGCAAGGAAGGTGTTGTGCACGTTTGTAAAAGAAGTCAAATTTTGTATTTCTATTTTGTGAAAATTGCGAAAAAGTAATCAATTTAAATTTGGAAAATATGCGTAAGTGTCTTTTGCAATAATTGCTTTTCGAAAGCGTGAATAAAATTTCTAATCGAAAATAAATTGAAGAATTGATGAGAAATTTTGGAAGTAACACACAGAAAGTACGAAAAACATATTTGTAATCATTTTTATATATTTTCTGTTTAGTATATCCTTGATTTTGCATTATTTAATTTATCTTGACTTGAAAATTTAATTCAACCCACTCAAACCATCAATGTATACATGCATGTGCACTAATGCATGCTCACAGAGTCTTAGTTATTAAAACGGTGGTAGGTGGCGCTGAGTTCCGCCATCATTTTACACAGTCGTATGGGGACAGCGATTTGTAAAGCTCAGCTTAGACGGTAGCACGGTGAGTGGAGATATACCATGTACACAAGAACAAGGCATTATCTACGGTTTCCTAAGTTTTTTGTTATTTGGAAAGCGATTTGCTCCTTTATTTGTACACCCAAATGTCACATGCACAACTGACATTTCGAAAATAGTGCTTGAAGCAATCATCTCAACGCTGCGTTATGAAGGACTGATATGATTCGAATAGCAGACGTTACCACCGTTGGAACCGTCGTCTTGTGTATCTCCACACGCACTAGCGAACCCAGCGGCCACAAGTGTCAGTCGCCGTCCCCATAAGCCTGCCCAAAGCCGCCCTTCACAACGAGACCAAACGAGACGCGTTTTTGTAAGTGGAGTTATCGGTCAAACACGAGGTCACCAACGTTTCCAAAATTTTCGCAGGAAGTCATTTTTAATTTAATAGACTATCTGTCCATATGAAACTTATTAAAATAAAACTTTTCGCACCTATTTTTCATCAATTACACGCACACAGAATAAAACACGCCGAGTAGCCAGCTTACCATTTGTCATTTTCAGATACAGTTTCTAAATGTTAATAAAAATTGAGTGACCTTAGTAAATTAAATGACAGATTATTTGACTACCTACTTTTAACTTATATTTGAGAGAAACAATTCAGCTAAACAATTTTTCGCTTATGTATACTTACAATTCTCTAAAATTTTCGAATATTTTTGAACGCTTCAAATTTTTGGAAATTTAAGGATTCCGTAATTTATGGTAACTTATGGTAATTTATCGCTCCGATTTAGTCCAGTCTTACAAACAATTTGTGCACGCGATCAACGGATTGATCTTTTGTATTATACATACAACGTACTACATATATACAACTGATCACTTTTCGTAACCCCGAAATGGGTAAATAACCGTATGACTATTATGCTTATCATCTTTGTAAATATTCATATAGAATGCGGTATTTACAATTAAACTTGAGCTTTCTACTATCGCCATCGAGTTTGGTACATTATGGCTTCAATTCGATACAAACGAAGAAAAAGATTATGATCGTCTTACAAAATGGATAATGTTCAAGGATTTGAATGCATGTTGTGAAATGTAGTGTTCTATATTCGTAGCTCGCAATTTCATGTCACAGTATTCCCTTCATTCCATAAAATACAAATTAAGTATTCGACGTATGTTTTAACCAACATTTTTATTGGTTAGTTTGGATTGAGAGCAATTCCATGTCAAATCATCTGCAGAATTTCAGCTATTGTTAGTAATTTTGATGAAAGTTCTTGTAGCCGTTCTTTAAAGTGTAGAACAAAAATCCTGAGATAAGTTTTGAAATAATAAAAAAACTTAGAAGATATTCAAAATTGAAAATTTTGGTAATTTTTTCTTGAAATTTCATAACTTTGGTGATTTCAATGAAATTAAGATTATTAAGATTTTTAAGATTAAGATATTTTTCGATTATTCGTGATAGGACGCAGTTTTTGCAAAAAATTTTTTGAACCAAAAAATTTAAAAAGCTTCTTGAATTTGTCACAAACTAATATTTAATCTAAATTTCCGAAAAAATCCACTTTTTATTTTCTTAATTTTTACATTCTCATCACAATGAGAAGGTATTGATTTTATGTGAAAAATGGCTTTCGTGGATTCCATTAAATGTCGACGTTTTGAGGCCCCCTGAGCCAGAAAAAATAGTTTTTACGTCGGTGTCTGTCTGTCATTGTCGTCGTTGTCGTCGTCGTCTGTGTACCGTCTTTATACCGCCTGTATACTTTTTTCGATAAAAAGAAAATTGTCAGAGTTATAGCCTTATCAAAATCCCCACACAAAAAACGAAAATTTACATTTTGAGCGGAACAATGTTCAAAATGAAAAAGTCAAAAGACAAAAAACGTTACAGGAATGTCATGACAACTTTTTGAATTTCCTTGAAAAAATCGAAAATTCAAATTTTGATCGCACAAAAAATAATTAAAAATCCAATTTCACGGCCAAACTATGCAAGATACGACAAATGATGACCGGACTAAAATTGTGCATGGGAACTCCTACCTCATACAACGCTGCTGAGACTCTCGACCTCCATGGTGGTGTGAAACAGAGGCATTTAAATTTTAAAGGTACCATCGCAACGTACACAGTAGCCTCCGGTTGAGCACCACAACGCCTCGTCGAGTTTCGAGCTGGAGCTCGTTCTCGAGGCGGAGCGCCGGACAATAGAAAAGGTTGAAAATCCTTTTTTTGTTATTGAAAATTAATTTTTTCAATTAAAAGTTTGACCATTTCATTTTTTGTGAAAAAATGATATTTTTAGTGGAGAATTTAAGTATTCTAAAAATAAATTTTTTTCTTTTGCGATGTTTTGCTCTGTTGTGTTGAAGGATGTTCAGAATGAACGTCATGAATTAAAATAAATGTTTGCGTTTTGTGGAAAATACGAATTTGTTACTTTTAGTTGGCCGGGAAAATTGAAAAATTTGACTGGGAAAACCCGGGGAATTTTAAATCGTCCGCCGAATCGCCACCCTGAAAATTTCTGTGCTTGGGGAAGGAAAACCAGTTGTTGCGATGATTTTTACATGTATTTAATACAATTTTGAACTATTTCATCTGTAAATACCACAATTTTAATGTTTAAATTTGAAAATAGTTTAATCTGTAACAGTTTTTGAATAGTTAAAGCTCCAAGTTCATTTCTGTCAATTTATTGTTAATTTATTCATCTTTTTAATTACATAAAGCCTTCTAAACAATCTAATATTATACAATTAGAAATTTGAAACCTTTAAAATTCAAAGATTTTAAGATTAGGTATTGCAACCCGAATTATTTGAAATATTCAAAATTGGATATTTTAAATATTAAAAACTAGAAATTTTCGAGAATTTCAAAACAAACTTATTTATAGATTCAAAATTGTTATACTGGAAGACATTTAAAAAGATTGGATAAGTTTTTCTACTAAAAATTAAGAGAATTTAATGAGTTACCTACAATTTATTTCGTCTGAGTTTCAAAATATTGGCGCCATTCTATGTTCTAATGATTCTAATCGTTTTCAATTGGGTATTCATTATTCTGAATTAGAGGTTAAGTTGTCACTACAGCATTTTGATACTGCGATAATTATTTACAAGCGGGTTTTTACGCTTTCAAACCAAAAATGTCAACAATATGAATTTAAATAGAAGTAAATAAAAGTTTTACAATAATATACCCGCTAAATCAAACTACTATACTGCCTACTTGATAAAGACACTATATCACTGTCACATCGTTATAGGTGGCATGATTTTTACGTACTGTTAACCCACATACTTTCGACTCTTCATTAAGTATACCGCCTGAACAAACATTCAATTTTTTATACTTGAAATTTTTGTAGAATTATTAAAAATTTTATTTACAACCTATAAACACGTGCGCGGCATGTGTGTTAGAAACGAAAACTTCAGAGGGCGCACTGCAGCCAAGTAAATTCACTCAATTCAACCCGATTGGGAACAATTGACACAATTAGCAACATTTTAAACCGATTCAACTTGTGATCATACTTAATCGTTATGAATCGTGTCCAATGGATTATTTCTAGAAGGGCAACTATCAATTTGACTAATAACTAGTTTAATTTAACTAATTGGTAGTCAAACTGAACTATTTTTCTTCTTTAATCATATCAGCAGTTCCATAGAAAATTATACATTTTTTACCTTATAAATTTGAAAAAGGATTTTATTTATTATTTCAAACTTGTTTTAAATGACCCTAAAATGTTTCTAAAAATTGATTAGCCGTCTTCGTCGATACAGTGGTTTTCCAACTTGTGGATGTTAAATAAAACCTTCTCTTAGAACTGATTAGAACGACGTTAATTTTCTTTAAAAATTTTTCAATTTCCGAGGATCATTGAATACGAATAGAATAATAAATCAGGCTGACTCATTTGGGGCCATTCACCAAATACGTGATACATTTTTCAGGAACCTTTGACCCCCCCCCCCCCGTGATACATTTTTTCCATTGCTCTTAACATGGAGAATGCTACTTTGGTAGACAACCCTCCCCCCCTAAACGTATCGCGTATTTTGTGAATTACCCCTTTTTATATCTTTCAACTTATTACTTAATTATTTTTGTACTGAAGTTGTTCCCCAGTGTGCGTTGCAGAAAGTCGTTTGATCGGATTCAATTTGTACTTTATATGTAGAGCTAGTTTATAGAATCGATTCATCATTTTTATTATTTTCCTATTATTTATTAATATTTCCAAATTCATTTTTTAAGTCTCCAATGAAAACATGTAAAGGCTTTACAAAATCTTGATACACAAATTTATTTTTAACAATTGCTTGGAAGAATTTGTCATTTCTTAATTTCAGGAATTGGAATTGACGATACATTTGTGATGCTGGCAGCATGGAGAAGAACAGACTTTGCGAGTCCAGTGCCATTAAGAATGGCTCAGACTTTGAGCGAGGCTGCAGTTTCCATCACCATCACCTCCGTAACCGACATGGTTTCCTTCTTTATTGGAATCTACACGCAATTCCCATCAATTCAAATATTCTGCATTTATTCAGGTAAACGTGAAACTGTTGTCAATATTTCTTTTTTTATGAGAAGGAAGATAATAGAAATAAAACAATATTTTCTATAATAATTTTTAAATAAGAGTTTATTACCCAACTTCCTTTCCAAGAAAATCATTTACATTGCTTCGTACTTTTTAACTTCTTTCAGGTTTCGCGGTAGTCTTCACATTCCTCTTCCATTTGACCTTCTTCAGTGGATGCCTTGCAATAAGCGGATACTGCGAGCAGAAAAATCTGCATAGCGTTGTTTGTTGCAAAGTCCAGCCTCTTTCAAAATCAAGTGAGTATTTTAATTTAGTTTTACTTCATTCGATTCATTTTTTCCTTTCACATTTTTTTCTTGTTCACTTTATACAGCTTTTAATCTTTGGCACAAAACATAATTATTCTACAGATTTAATAATATAACATTCAGGGAAATTGTTCAGACTACTTGTAAGTAGTGACCAGGGGAGAATGGGCTACAAAGTAACATTTTTACACTTATGCAGGAAGCTCATATAATTATCTATAATAATTCTAACAATCACATTTCTGCCTACTCAGAAGCATTTGAAAGCTGATGAAGAATTTTTAAGCTAAGTTTTTTGTTAGTGTCAACAATGCTAAAGGAGTCAAAAGTAAAAGTTTTTACATTTGTGGTCTTTGTATCAATCCTAATAAGTGTAAAGTAAAACTTGTGGTTGCATGTAGAAAGCTTATACATATATAATTTTCTATAATTCTAGTTTGTACCCATTTTCTTCTCTACTCATTTTAAATAAAATTGTATTCACTTTAATCGGACAGTTTTCTTATATTAATAATATGTAACATCCAAGTATAAATAGCTATGGCTAATATTACGGAAATTTCTGTACGTATATTATATGTTATGTATGTATATTAGAGGTAAGGTGCCCATCTGTTGTTCAGCATGCGGAATATGTAAATGGTAGCGTACCCAGAGGCAGACCGACAGAAGAATGGTGGGAATGTGTGAATGAGACCCTAAATCGACAAGATCACTCAAAGAAAAAGTTTTCTTGAAACAAAAGCACCGTCCTCTTGCCTGTTTTGTTTTGAACGACGTGAATATATTTTTTACAAGAATAGAATTATTCGGCTGCAAGATTATGTGAAGTTAGTAACATAAAGAAAATTGTTGCTTCAAAAGGATTCCTGTTGAGACAAATGAAAATCCTCTCAACCTTCAATTTAAGACGAAATTCCATTTACGTCAAAAAACATCCTTTTGCCAAAAGAGGACATTTCTCTGAGTGATATAAACAGTCACAGAAACACAAGAGCTTGCATGAGGAAATGTAGGGACGTAAAAAAAGCTAATGAGGTATGCAGGGACCGGACAGTATGGCGACGAACAGTTTGTAATAAATGGATGATGAAAAGTGTCAGTGGAGTGAGAAAAGTCTCAAACGAAAGATATATATACTATATGAAAATACTAATGGGCCAACGTGGAGAGCTTCACGTGGTGACTTTGTGAAGCTCTTCGCCTGGGGTGCTTGCTAGAGAAATTGATCAGCGACCTAGGTCAGAGCAGTGTTGCGAAACGAACGTGCTATTCAAATAAACAACACGGGAATTCTAGATAAATCTAAGAATATACCCCCCCCCCCCCTTATCACCGCGTACACTTCCTATGAAATCCCTGATCCACGATAGTATAACGAGGCTAGAGCTGAATGAGTCCAATAATAAAAAATTATTTTTAACAGGCCGCAATGACAGGTTATTTGACTACCGACTTTCAACTAATATTTGAGAAAAACAAGTCAGTTAACCAATTTTTAGCTTCTGTACTTAGAATCTAGGAGCATTAGACTTATTCAATTTATGACAAGAGGCTTTTTTACTCCTGTATTGTGAATGATATTCAAAAAATGATTACGTGTGTAATGTGTATCTTGTAGTGTATCTGGGGATGCATGGTGGAATGGTGACATTGAGGCAGCCCAAAAAGAAAAGAAAGAAGCGCACAAAAAAACGCTGAACATCACAGGTCTTAGCGACGAGGAGATAAATAGACTCAAAAATGATTACAGACACAAAAAGAGGAAAGTTAAACGATTAGTCAAGAAAAGTGAAGATAAAATCAGAACAGAAGAAGAAAAGGAAATACAAAACGACTTTGAAAGAACCGTGAAACTATTATTTAAACAGATGGAGGAAAGTAAAAGTACAGAGTTTGTCAGCATGAGAAACAGCAAAGGTGAAATGCTATATGATATAGACAGGATAGTAGACGCTTTAAAAGACTCTTTCAAACAATTATTAGGAGGTGAAGATATAGGGCAACAGAACTGCGACATAGAACATAATGCATTAGAAAACCCAGGTGAGAAAGTCTCTGCCACTGAGGTTAGAGATATAATTAAGAACTTAAAAAACGGTAAGGCTGCTGGTATAGACAGTATTAGCGCTGAAATGCGATTTTCGTACCAATATACAAAAGAAAGGGAGATAATAGCTATTTACTTGACAAGTGTGGAAAGTAGGCAATTCCCGATGAGTGTGAAGTTGGCGTCACGAGCCAAAGGCGAGTGATGACATCACACGAATCGGGGATTGCCTGCTTCTCACATGTCAAGTACAATACTTTTCACAGCGAGTCTAAGGAAAAAGTTCGATTTTCGGAGTGAGATTCTCAATAATTAAGTGAATCTATTTATTTATTCATTTTGATCACCACTAATCATATTAATCGTTGTTACAATTATTCATATTGAATATAGTTAATATCATGTCATGTCATGTCATGTCATGTCACGCCACACCACACCACACCACAGAGTGGTAAGAAACAGTAACAGAGTGAGGTTAGAAAACGACGATCAATGTAAGTCGTATTTTCTATACATCTCATTACATTGTTCGTTTGGCTACTTTACAACCTCTAGAGGTGTAAAGTAGCATACTTTACAAACTCTAGTGGTGTAAAGTGGGAAGCTCAGAAATCGGCGACTCTCCAGAGTCTACGGAGCCACGGAAAATCGAACTTTCCGCAGACGTGCTGTGAAAAAACAATTGCAGTAATTACAGAGGTATCAGCTTACTAAGTACCGTAAGTAAGATATACTCAAAAATACTTATCCGTAGGGCACTGAAAATTACAGAAGAAAATGTATAGAAAGTTCAAAGTGGATTTATGCCAGGAAGATCATGTACAGATCAAATATTTAGCTTAAGACAGATCACAGAAAAAAGCTTGAGAGTAGGAAAGAAAGTTTTCTGTGCATTTGTTGACCTCGCGAAAGCATTTGACAAGGTAAATAGAAGTAAACTTTGGGAAGTCCTTGAAGAGTACGGAGTCAATGGATGGCTCCTACAAGTAATAAAAACAATATATACAGGTAGTAAAGCAAGTGTAAGGGTAAATGGAAAACTGATTGTCTGGTTCGATATTATGCAAGGCGTGAAACAAGGATGCGTTATGTCCTTATGGCTATTTATCATATTTATGGATAAGTGTCTAAGAATGGCCCTCTTTGACGACGAAGGTGTAGATCTCAAAACATTGAAAGTACGTGGGTTAGCTTTCGCAGATGATAAGATTGTTATGGCAGAATCAATCGAGGACTTGCAAAGAATGTTAAATAAACTTAATACAAGCATGGAGAACATTGGCCTCTAAATGAACATAAATAAAACAAACATCATGGTGTTTGATGGAAAAAGTGAGAAAACAATGTGCAACATTGTCCTGAATGATGAGAGATCAGAACAAGTTGACAAGTACGTATATCTGGGTAGTCTATTCACTAGCGACGGAAAAATAGATGGGGAATTAGATAGGCGCATAAATGAGGGTAAGAAGGTTAGCGGTAGGGCAGGGTCCATTCTCAGGAATAGAAACATATCAAAAGAAGCCAAAATGACCGTATATAATTCTATATTCGTACCGACTGTAGTATACGGTAGCGAGACATGGACCTGTCAAGAAAAGGACAGGAGTAAAATTAACGCGATTGGCATGAAACCTCTGCGCACAATATGCGGGAAAACACTGATGGACAAAGTCCGAAACGAGATAATCCTCAAAGAATGTGGTACAGGAGAGACACAAGTTGACATATGTGAAAGAAATCAGTTAAGATCGTTCGGACATCTTGAAACAATGAAGGATGAACGACTGACCAAACAAGTGTATAAAGGTAAAGTGAATGGCAGAATGCCCAGAGGTAGACCGCCAAAAAAATGGTTAGAATCTGTGAATGAGACATTAATCCGAACAGACATAAGAAGCCATAGAAACATGAGAGCTTGCATGAAAAACTGCATGGACGTGAAGAAAAGTGCGGCGACAAATAGTTTGTAAACAGAGTGACAATAGAGAGAATGACGCCTGAAACAAAGACCTTGGAAACTAATGGGCCCAAGTGGGGAACCACACATAATAATTTTGTGAGGCTCTTCACTTGGGGTGATCGCTAGAGAGATTAAACAGCAACCTGGGTCGGAGCAGTGTTGCAAAACGAACGTGTCATTTAAATAAATAACACGAGAATTCTAGATCAATATAAAATATCTATGCCTTACACCTATATACGAATCTACCTCATACCTATATACCAACATCTAGCTCGTATATTTACTACTTTCTTAAACGGAGAACAACCCGTCTTGAAGTGGCTAGTGGGAGGACGCACGGTATTGATCGCTAAGACCGGAGATTTGTCAAGTCCGAAGAACTACAGGCCCATAGCTTGTTTAAACAGCAGCTACAAGCTATTCACTGGCATCCTCAAAGAGAGGATATTAACATCTATCGAGCCGGTATGGAGAGTAATAGTTGAACAACATGGATGCAAGAGAGGGCTGGCAGGTTGCAGGGAGAACCTGTTAATAGACAGGTGTATTACCCAGGACTTGATCAGGTATCGACACATCTGTCCATGGTTTGGATTGACTACCGTGAGGCATTTGATAACACGAACTATGAGATACTTATTAAGCTCCTTGAGTGTCTGAAGGTGCATCCAAAAATAGTGAGATGCATAAAAGAGTTTATGCTCTTGTGGCGGACAAGATTTGTCATAACATCTGACAAAAGACAAGTGATTACAAGCTATATCACATATAAGAGGGGGGTCTTCCAAGGAGACTCTCTAAGTCCGATACTTTTCTGCATCTCCCTCTTGCCTCTATCTATTGTGCTCCGAAGCAAAAGATCTGGATACTCACATATGTGGCCCGACGAACAGAAGAGAATATAAGGTCAACCACCTTTTATACATGGACGACCTCAAACTCTTTGCTTCCTCGAAAGAGGACCTCAAAATCCTTGTGGAGGCGGTAAGTAGGTACTCTAAAGCGATTGGCATGAGCTTCGGACTGAACAAGTGTGCCTGCGTCCACCTACACCAAGGAAGACTAGAAACTACATCATCGCGTGACGATCAGGATGTTCAACTCATAGGCGAAAATACCATTCAACATCTTGCTATTGGAGAAACATATACATATCTTGGAATACCGCAAGTGGAAACCCAAAATGTGCGTGTGTTAAAAACGGCCCTTGGAAAAAGGTATCGCCAAATTCTCAGAAAAATTTGGGCTTCCAAATTATCTGGAAAGAATAAGATCCAAGAGACCAATATTCTGGCCGTTCCTATACTGCTCTACACTTTTGATGCAGTAAAATGGAACGTCGATGAGTTGAAGCACTTTGACCGAAGCACACGCAAGATGATGACAATTCATCGAAGTCATCATCCTAGATCTTCCGTAACTTGAATATACCTCCATCGAGATAAAGGGGGTAGAGACTTGCTGAGCTTAGAGTGTCTTCATCAAAGAACGGTTCTGGCTACACAATCCGGCTCTAAAAGTGATATATTACCATTTCAGACACTTCTATGGTGTTGATCTATTGCCCGTCTTGCCATACGCCCAGGGGGAACTCGAGCTTCCAGAAAAACACTAGGCATAGTTACACTCAATGTGCCGAGGTACATCAGCGAGCATACAGTAAACCAGGTTACAATAAGCTAGCTTAAATACGAGAGTGGCTCAGTTTCCCGTCGCTCAAAAGCGTTTCCGGCAGTGGCTCTCCGTCGCACATGTGGAGTCCCTGCGGTTTCTGCGCCGACGCGATTCCGGCCACTCTCATTTGAGCTAGCTTATTGTAAGCCGGCCTACTGTAGGCTCGCCGGTGTAACTTGGTCCAATGTAAAATCACTTTTTCACTAATATACCTTAAAAGAATTAGTACTAAAAACATTAAGATAAAATGGTTCAAAATCAAAGTGTTCACTAATATTTCTGTTGCACAGTTTCTTGAATTGGTGGAATTTTTCTCGCATAATGCGTATTGTATTTTTCAAAATGAATTCTTCAAACAAATTTTCGGAATCCCGATAGGGTCTCCTGTATCTGGTATCATATCAGACGTTGTGATGAAGAGCCCGGAGGGCCATGTTATCAAAAACTTACCCTTTAAATTTTGTTTTATTATCGCTATGTGGATGATGTACTTACCTGTTTACATGAAGACAACATGAGTGAACTACTTTCTAAATCCAATGCTTGCCACTGACGCATTCAGTTCACAATTAAAACTTGGAATAATAACAAAATTGATTTCATAGACATCACATTAGTTAGGTACACCAATACGATGATCACCAATTGGTATAGGAAAGACACCTGGTCTGGTAGATACATAAGTTTCAGTTCTAACATATATTCTATTATAGAAACCAACATTTAAAAATTTTTGATTACACTCTCAGATCAAACTATTCTCCGATTTGTGTTTGTAAAAAATACATTAAGAAAAGATTAGACTACATAAACAATAACAATACAAATGCATCCCGTCTATCATTAAACAACGTCTCAAATTTTCCACTAAATAACGTCATAGTTCTACCTTTTGTCAATGAACTTCCTAAATTCTATAAAGCAGTGGTGTATCTAGGAGAAATTACGCCTATGGCAAGCACTGAAATTGCCCACTTCCCCCGCCCTCAAAAAGCAAATAACCTATCACAATGAAAAATGTTATAGGTGTATTAACATTGCTTAAAAAAAAGATTTAATTTCTCATTCTCTGTGTATTTGGAAATTAGTTTTTTTGTAATTATTTATTGGAATAACAAAATCCATCATTTTTATTCATATCGATTTTATAACTTTATTAAATATTTATTGACCAATCAAAACTGATTTTCAAATGCCCTTAGGATGAGAAACTATTTTTAAACACAGAGATAAAAATAATAATTTAGTCCCATGCATAGTCACGTCATAATCCAACAGCCGACTAGCTAGTCGGTCGGCTAACCGACTCTGATAAGCCGACTATCTAAACAATTGAAAGGCCACACTACATACGGGCGTAAGTACCAAAACCCGAATTTTACAGGAGAAGCAAAAAACTGTCTAACCTTCACGGAATTGATTTTAAACAAATAAATGCGAAAACTGTTCGAGGTACTGCTAGGCTTTATCGAATCGCGAAACGAAAATCTTGAAAGAAGCAACCGTCTCCGAGAAAACCTTTGTCATAGGAGCGGCGTGTGCCCAAAAACTCTGATTTTAATACCAAGAGAGTTGAATAACTTTTTTATTTTTGAATTTAAAAAAAAAACAAGAAAGTAACAATGTGCGAGAAATCCCTTGTAAAATATCGGCACATGCCAAAAAACTCAAATTTTGACACCTAAAAAGTAACTTAACTTCATCGATCAGACTGCGAAAAGAGCTTCCTAAAAGAAGCAATCCCATACGATAAAACCCCTCATCAGTAGTGCGGTACGACCCCAAAAACGAAAATATGGACACACAAAGAGTTGCATAACTTTTTTATTTCTTTAATTAATGAAAAAAAAAAAACTTTTGAGCTATTAGGTCTATTTAGTAGTGAAAAGAACACGCCAAAAAATGATATTACTGCATAAAAAAAATACCAAACTTGGATTTTAACCCACTTTTAAGCCGAACTGGACCGTAATCTTTTTAAAAAATATGAGTGAGGTTAAAAAAATTATTTTAGGGCCAATGAAACGCATTTTTGAATTTTGAATAGTTTAATTACTCATAATTATCGAATTTTCACCTAAAATAGTTTTTTTTGCAGCTGGTTTATTATTTAAATATTTATGGGTCCATTGCTGGGTCATTCAGGTTTCCGGACTCTTAAAAAATTAGGGGTTTCGATCTCTGCGTTGTAATAAAAAAAGCTAATAATGAAGTTGTTTTTGATTCAAAAATTTTCTCTTCATCACACTAACTTCGTTATGACACTCCTATCGATCCTTTAATATGAAATCAACAATATTGTAATATTTGAAACATTATTATCAAAATTAAAACATATAGACTGAAGGGCATATTGTACCTCTGAAATTACAAATTTGAGTGATTTTAGATTTCCGCATATTTACGCACCACATAATAAATATTTTGACTCAAAAATTTATGAGAAACTAAGACACTTGCTAAATAGCCTATTATACTACATTTCGTAATTCAAAAAATTTTTAATCATACTAAAATCGGTGAAATTACTATACTTTTAGAGGTTTCGTGCGCTAAGGCTTCCGCAAGTTTATCCCCAAAATACGAAATATTTCAGGCAGAATATTTTGGGACAAGCAAAAGAGTATGGCAACAAATTTAGAATTACTATCCTCTGTGGACAATTAATAAAGTGTGATTCTCTCGCATTTTTTCATTATTTGACGTTTTACAGCTATTTCTCGATGTTATTTGTGTTTGACAAAGTTGTATCTTAAAAAGTCGTTCATTAATGAGACACGCGAGATACGTTCTTAACATACTTGAAGGCAGCAGAAGGCAGTTATCCCAATAGTGGTAAATACAAACATTCGTCTAAACGAATGTATCTATTACGTCCGCGCTAGGATAGAGGGCGCCAAATGGTTGAGATTGGCGCTTCATTTATTCCTTTTGAATGCAGTGCTAAATTCAACCAATCAGTGCCCAACGATTCTAGAAAATCACGAAGGAATAGTGAGGAGTAGTATCCATGTAAGTGGGGAGTGGGATGAGCGACGTCCAAGAATTCGTTAATGCTTGCTACGAATGAAAACTCGTACGCTGCCCCGTGCACATGCGCACTGGCGGTTGTCATGCCAACGATGTCAACACGCGTTTAAAGTTTCGAACTTGTGTATTGAACGAACCGGAACGAACATAAACAAACGAACATAACCTACATGTGCATCGATATGTCAAAGGTAACATATTGAGTGGGTATAACATGTGACTGCGAAAACAGCTCTGCGCATGTGCACGGGACAGCATACGAGTTTTCATTCGTAGCAAGCATTAACGAATTCTTGGGCGTCACTTGTCCCACCTCTGCTCACCAAACACATAGGGTAATACCACTCCTTACTATTGCTTCGTTTAGAAAATCTAGACAAGCATCAATGTTTGCAGGAAGAGCCGTACAACAATGGGCTCCTTCGGGGCCCATGGTTTTTAACTCTCACCCTGCGAACATTGAGCTCCACGAAAAAAGACGTGTGTAACATTACGAGTAATGTGCGAAATTTTATTCCAAATCGTCATTTTATGAGACTACAGGGCCAGCTGAAAAATGAACCTTCTCGATCTCTTAAAATGTTTATTCTTACTGAATTGAACCATTTTGCTTAACAATATACTACACCATAAAAGTTTATTTTCAAAAATAAAACATCATTCAAAATTTCCCCAAGAATCTCAAGAAAATTCTTTTTTTTTATCTTCGAAGAATTTCTAAACCTTCTAATCTTCTAACATTATTTAATTTTTTTCTGAATTGCTTTTAAATTCTGCAAAATTAAAAAAATTGCCTTGAAATCTTTCAGATTTTTCTTCGACAATTTTTTAAATCTTCTGAAACGTTTTGTTTAAATTAATTCTTCGAAACAAAAATCATTTTAATTTTTCTTAGAATCCTAATGATTTTCTTTTTTCATTTTCTTGAAACCTTACAAAATTTTAAAAATCTACTATATAAAATTCAAATTTGTACAGTTGAGGCTCGAAAACGGCCACACCGTTACACATATCGACTTGAAAATTTATACACGTGTAGATTAGGCAATAAAGATGGTTCCTACGGCAACCCGAATCGCTAATTGATAATAGTTTTTGTTTAATAAATAATGCATAATAGCATTGACTGTATATCTATATACTGGGCGTTTTATTCAACTTGAGACATCGAAAATTCTCAAAAAATACGCATCCTATGAAAAAAATATCCGTGATAAAAACTTTTCATTTTCGAGGGGAAAAAGAAACTTTGAAAAAATTTACCTCACCTCACCCTCCCAGAAGGCAGGGGGTGGGTTTTTTTTTCGCAAATCGAAAAAATTTTTTTGAATAAAACTTACGTATTTCATAAAGGAGAATGTGAATCTGTGATTAAAAAATTGGGGTTTCCATTTAAAATTACAAAATTACCCCCACTCCTGCCACCTACAGGGGTGGGGTAGGGTTCAAAGTCGCTCCCCCCCCCCCCGAAAAAAGAAGTTTTTATTACGGACATTTTGTTCATAGGATGCGTATTTTTTTAGATACTTCGATGTCTCAGGTTAAAAAAACTTCCAGTATATCTAATATATAAAATCAAGTGGTCTAAGACGTATGATACTGAAGCCATTCTACAATTGTTGACCAATCGGCAACAAATATCGCACATATTCTTTGGGCTCCCGGACAGGTCGTAAGAGTAATAAGAGGGAGGGGGGGCAACGTCACAGTTTTTGACTAATCGGCGCCAAATATACTAAGTATGCTAAGTATACCCCCACCATTAGGCTACGCGAGATACCCCTCGCTTGCTTCTTCTCGCCTGGGATTATATCTTGGAAGACTAGCGTACCTGAAATATTTAAACTGGACATTGTAAATAGAATCGTAAACTTTATTACGGGGATTCCCGACAGTAAAATTAAGCTGTTGTCCCTTTTGGTTCCAGTTTAGAAATAATTTCCGATGGAGTTTATTGCTCTAAAATTGGTAGATTTTTAGTTTCGGAGACGCGTGAAATGAAATTAAATACAAAAAAATTATAATAAATCTTGGATAAAGTTCCGAAAAGCGCTTACCTCTGATTAATTTGAAACTCCGTATACCTATGTATTTTGACGCGCTGATCACGAATATGATAGTGAAAATACCCGCAAATTTGATTTTCAAGGTCAAGCCCCCAAAAAACTATAAAAATTTCATGTTTTTCTGTTTAATTCTGTAAATAAAAAAAATTTACAAAAAAGTTTGAAACAAAAGTTGTAGACCTTAAAAAATAAATATTTTATGTTGAATATGTTTTTACCCTACGACTGATAGTTTTCGAGAAAATAGATTATGAATATTCCCGCGGCGAAGTGCGTAGGTATACCATTAAGCCATTTCCCTTTCGGGGTAGGCGTGACACTACCCGATTCGGGTAGTGTTTCTAGGTGGATAGTTTCTTGTACTAAATAACTACAAGTGTGGGTTCACCACACCCACGACGGGCCAACAGCACGCAGTATTCCCGAACGGTCACCCATCCAAGTACTAACCGTAAGTAGGCATTAATGCTGAAACAAATGGGGATGGTGTGCGTCCTATGTTATTTCTGTGACCAGTCACAGGGGTGCCTTCCCGCCCCCCGCTCCCATGACACGTTGGAAAGGGGTTCGTGTGTGACCTAAATTGTTTCTGTGGCAAGTCATAAGGGTGCCTTCCCGCCCCCCGCCCCATGGCACGTTGGAAATGGGGTCGTGTGTGACCTAAATTATTTCTGTGGCCAGACATAGGGGTGCCTTCCCGCCCCTTATGACACGTTGGAAAGGGGGTCGTGTGTGACCTAAATTATTTATGTGGCAAGTCATAAGGGTGCCTTCCCGCCCCCCATGAGACGTTGGAAAGGGGTTCGTGTGTGACCTAAGTTATTTCTGTGGCCAGTTATAGTGGTGCCTTCCCGCCCCCCATGACAAGTTGGAAAGGGGGTCGTGTGTGACCTAAGTTATTTCTGTGGCCAGTCATAGGGGTGCCTTCGTACCGACATTTCCCTTCTTTTCTCTAAAACGGTCTGTCGTAGGGTAAAAACATATTGAACATAAAATATGTACTTTCAGAAGTTCTAAAACTTTTGTTTGAAGCTTTTTTGCAAATTTTTATTATTTACTGAAATAAACGGAAAAACATGAAATTTTTATAGTTTTTTGGGGTTTTGACCTTGAAAATCCAATTTGCGGGCATTTTCACTATCATTTTCGTGATCAGCACGTCAAAATACATAGGTATACGGAGTTTCAAATTAATCGGAGGTAAGCGCTTTTCGGAACTCCACCCTAAATCTTGAATAAAAAATGAAACTGTCTGGTTAAAAATTCAACTGTTTTGTTGCAAATCGTAAGCGCTTTTCGGAACTCCACCCTAAATCTTGAATAAAAAATAAAACTGTCTGGTTAAAAATTCAACTGTTTTGTTGCAAATCCAACTATTTTTGGGAAAACTTATCTTTTTAATTTAAAAACTCATCTGTTTCAGTGAAAATTGCATGTTTCTTGAATGAAAATGCAACTGTTCGATGGAAAATCGTCTTCGTAGATTGAAAATTACAGTATCTTGATAGAAAATCTACTTCGCATTTTAAAACTCACATCTTTTTGTTGAAAAGTCAAGCTGAAATTTTTTTTTGGTGAAAATTCCATTTTTTTAAAAAAACTTATCTCTTACCAGGCACTCTTTTTTGCTTGAGGATTCGACTATTTTGTTTAAAAATTTGGATAGAAACACTTTGTTAAGAAACAATTTTTTGTTGGAGATTTATATTTTTATTTGAAAATTCATCTCTTTTGTACAAAGTTTAACTATATTGTTGAAAACTGACCGATTTAATTAAAAATTCATTTGCGCGGGTAAAACTTGAAGGACTTTGTTGAAAATGTAACTATTTTGTTGAAAATTAATTTTTTTGCTCAAGATTCATAACTTTTGGTGTAAAATTCAACTATTTGGTGAGGAATAAACTTTTTTGTTAAAAAATCATATTTTAGGGTTAAAAATTCAATTGCTTTGTAGATAATTTGTCTTTTTGGCTCAAAAATTCAACAATTTTGTTAACAATTGATGTATTTTGTTAAAAATTGATCTTTTTTGTAGAAAATTAAATTTCTAGGTGGAAAATTAATAGTTTTTGTTGAAAATTTACCTTTTTTTGGTTGAAAGTTGAAATACTTTGTTAAAATTTCTGTTTTTATGTGATATTCACCTTTCTGGTTGGAAAGTTAACTGTTTTCTCAAATTCGTTTTTTTAACATTTGTCTTTTTTGGTTAAATACAACTAGTTGAAAATTATTTTTTTAACAGAAAATGTAACGATTCCATTTTTATTTGAAAATTCAAGTATTTTGTTTAAAATTCATCTTTTTGTATTGAAAATTCATCTTTCTAAGGATTCAACTTTCTTTTTTAAATCGTTTTGTTTTGTTTAATTCAACTCGTTAACAATTCACCTTTTGGTATAGAAAATTCATCTTTTGCGGTAGGAAAGTCATCTTTCTTGGTTGAAAATTAACTTTTTTGTTGATAATTCAACTTTTCTAGTTACAAATTTTAGTAAAAATTTGAATTATTTCGAAAGATATTTAAAAGGTTTGAAAGATTTGAAAAAATTCAAAATAATTAAAAATTTGAAATACTTAAAAAAAAATGTTATTTTTTGAAGATTTTGAACAAAGTTTATAAGTTTTTCAAGAAGAAAATTTCTTAAGATTCATGGTAATGTTAAATTACGCCTTATTGCAAAAAATGTGAGACTTTAAAAAGCTAAATCGGTTAATTAGAACCAAAGAAATGATGCTTCCAAAAAAAAGGTACAAAAAATTTCAAAGTCCCATATCTTCACCATTTTTGGGAGTTTTTTCGAAAATATTTATTGTGGTTTTTCTTTACTACTAAAGATCTCATTACACCGAGTCACACGCAATGCCTATTCATGCACGAACATTCTTGTGGTCACTTGACATGGACAATTTTTGTTTATTTTAACAATTTTATTTCTAAATCAAATTGTTCACATAAGCAAAAGTTAAACTTTGAACCCAAGAGATGAATTTTCAAATAAAAATATAAATCTCAAACAAAAAATTGTTTCTTCACAAAGTGTTTCTATAAAAATTTTTAAACAAAATAGTCGAATCCTCAAGCAAAAAAGAGTGCCTGGTAAGAGATAAGTTTCTCAAAAAAAAGTTGAATTTTTACCAAAAAAAAATTGCAGCTTGACTTTTCAACAACAAAATGTGAGTTTTAAAATGCGAAGTAGATTTTCTATCAAGATACTGTAATTTTCAATCTACGAAGACGATTTTTCAACAAAACCGTTGAATTTTCAACAAAATATAGTTGAATTTATTAACCAAACAGTATCAATTTTTAACAAAATTGTTCTCGTGTTGAATTTTCCATAAAAAAGTTGCATTTTCATTCAAGAAACACGCAATTTTCACTAAAATAGATGAATTTTTAAATTAAAAAGATAATTTTTCAAAACATAGTTGGATTTGCAACAAACTTGCATTGATTATTACCTCACTAAGTGAAAAGTGGACAAAAAGTTAAAAATTCCAGAAAAACCCGCAACTATCTGGTATTAATATATATGAAGATAGTTATTAACAATAATCATTTGTTTGAACAATTATTTTTGCTTAACTTAAATATTTATCAAGTCACTCCAAGTGAAAAATAGACAAATAGCTGAAAATTTCAGAAAAAACCGCAATTTCTAGGATTATTCAAAGAGAATATTATTAGGAATAATAATGAATTGTTTGAACAACTATTTTTATCAACTTGCATTAATTATTACCTCACTACGTGAAAAGTGGACAAAAAGTTAAAAATTTCTAAAAAAAACCGCAACTATCTGGTATTAATATAGATGAAGATAGTTATTAACAATAATCATTTGTTTGAACAATTATTTTCGCTTAAGTTAAATATTTATCATAAATATTTATCATAATATTGACAATTCTGAATACAATTTACAAAAATGTCTTTTTTATGGGAAATACGTGTTAATCTTCATGGAGCTTGCGGAATTTTTGAATATTATTTTTTTTTAACGGATTCATTTTTTGTGGATTTGCACAAATTTGAGGGAGATATTCATGAAAATTAAAAGAAAATCGTGGAAAACCTTAGCCCACGTGGACTTTGGCTAAACCCGCTACACTGAAAAAAGTACGAGCTACCAGCTGTACTAAAGACGGGTGCGCAGCCGTGCCACGCATAAAGGAGATCCTTGCTACTCTTTTCGGATCGCTGCTGTCCCAAAAGTATTGACTATGTGCAGGTAGGCGGAGCCAAGCAAGTAATTGCAGGCAGCGCTCGCAGTGGCGAAACTCGAAAGTACTTGGACGCAGCGAGATCCGTCTTTAACGTTGCTTAATATACGCGAGTGCCACGATTTGTTGCAAAAAATATTAATTATTACTGAAAATGGCCCCTTCCCCAAAAAGTGGGTCTCTGTTGCGTGGTCGGGTGTGTCAAAAATCGTTGGAACTCGCCGGAAGTTCATTTTTATAGTTTTCCAAAGAGAGAACACCTCAAAGACCAGAGGTTAAGGTGGATTGCAACTGTCAAAATCTCTTTTGGTAACAGTTTATTTATTTATTTTTTTTTAATTCATCTCTTTCTTCGATGAAGTTGACAGTTTTTGATTTAAGCTTATAAACTTCTTGCATCTTTTTGGATTGAAAATTCATCTCTTCTGTTAACAGTTTATCTTTTTGATTTAAAAATTCATCTCTTTCTTCGATGAAATTGACAGTTTTCGAATTAAGGTTATAAACTTCTTACATCTTTTTGGATTGAAAATTCATCTCTTCTGTTGACAGTTTATTTTTTTGGTTCAAAAATTCATCTCTTTCTTCGATAAAATTAACAGTTTTTTATTCAAGGGTATAAACTTCTTGCATCTTTTTGAATTGAAAATTCATCTCTTCTGTTAACAGTTTATCTTTTTGGTTTTTGGGTTGGAAAATATCAACTAATGTATTTTTTTGTATAAAAGTCATCTTTTTTGGTGGAAAATTATACTTCTTAGTTGAAAAATTATCATTTTGATTAAGGATTCATTCCTTTGGTTGAAATTTAAACTATTATTAAATTAACATCATCCTTCCAGATTCAAAAGAAGCGTAGAAAAGGGAAGTATAAAAACTATTTAATAAAAATGTTAGTTCCAATCTTTCTTTCAATCATACCTTTACAAAAAACGTTCTCATACTTTTAAAAATGAATGTTGAAAATCGGCACTTCGTGTTTTTGAAGCTAAAGGATCACCCTATTGTTTTCTATCCGAGAAATTTATTTTGGATTAGAATTGTATTTTTAAACAAGTAGTTTCTGGAACATGATCCTTATTTGGTTCCCTTGCCCTATGTATATTAACAAAAAATCAAAAACTGCATTCGAACTTACTTTCAGAGGTTAGGAATGGATTGATAAATTGTATTTCAAATAAATAATAAAATAAAAAAAAATATAAATAAAATAAATGAAAAATAAAATTTCAAATAAACAAATAAAATAAAAAAATATATACATCAAGATTCACTTTGTACGCTGGTGCACTTATTGATGTCTGTCTTATAACTACGCTGCATATTCTTGACATGCCGTCGGACTTCAATTCTTCTACTTTAATGACGTTAGTTTCAGCCAATTGTTTTCCTTTTTCGATAGTCGTCATTGTAAAATTAATAGAATGATTGACTGACTCAAAACCCGTTCTTAAACACAAATCCATCTGTAACATTCACATTTTTTAAAACACTTGAACCACAATTTATGACAAATATTATGCAATTACTTATTTTTTAAGCCATTGCTACTTACCTTTTTTTCTGTAATTTCCATTTTCGATCAACTATTTCAAACTTTCATTATTTTTTCAACAATTTTCACACTTTTTCACAACTTATTGCACAGTGACACAGCCGACTCTCGCGTTCAAGTAATGCCATTAGTCACCACCGTGGCGCCACCCGTTCACCTGCACATAGTCAATAGGCGAGAGCGGGTAACATTCTTCAAGATCGCGGCTTTCTCGGCGCGCGCAGTCTTGTAAGGTCACCGCAGTACGAATGTTCAGAGTATCAGCGTTATTGCGTTTGGGGTGGGAGCTGTCTGAAATAGAGGGCGAAGCGCTATACAAACTAGTGGAAACACTGCTACTCCAAAAACAGAAAAACACTCGCTAATGGTTTTTCTACTAGTTTAGCCTTTTATGGAGCATGTATCGATCTTCATTATGCTTGTTAGAATGCCCAAATAAATCATTTATTTGGGGCATACAGTTTTCGTGATGATATTCCTGGCGAAAGTTTCAAATAGGAAGTCATTCCCAACCTATCCGAAGTCATCCGAATTATTCCGGAATCTGTATCCGAACCAATCTGAGTTAATCCGAAAAAAGTTCTACATTTTGTTCGATCGAAATCGGTTGAAAATTAATCGGATTCAATCCGAACTTCCAATCCGAACCAACTTTTCTATCCGAGTGACTCCGAACTCGGATTGACCTAAATCGATTTTCAATCCGAATAAAATCCAATTCAATCCGAACTCGGATTCATTCGGATTCAAAATCGGAGCAGGTCAATCCGAGTTCGAATTGATTCGAATTTATTTGGATCAAACATTTGGTTCGGTTCGGAAGTTCGGATTTAACCACATTAAGTCGGATTAATTTTTAACCGATTTGGATCGAACTGGGATCGATTGGTTCAGGTACAGATTCCGGAATAATTCGTAGTGAATTCCTATCCGATACTTTCGCCAGGGATATTATAGTTTCATATTCATTCATAACTAACCGCAAATTCTGCCGTCTAATAATAATCTGTCGTCGAATCATTTTTACATCCAGGAGAGAATATGAAAATTTTATTGCAGGTACATTTTGAAACATTCAACATTCATTTATCGAGAAATTGTAATTCAAATTTGATAAAAGTTAAATACTAAATAGAAACTCAGTCGAATATATTTTTAAACTTTCCAAAAAATATATTAAATGAAAAATAACATATTTTTTTCCAATTGGCAGCACAGATGTTTAATTTAATTCTGATAATAAAGCATCGAAGCGTTTCGAACTGGTATTCAGTTTATTTTCAAGATTCGAAATTTTTTTTTAAAATTCGAAGATTCTAACAAATCTTAAAAAATAATAAATATTCTACTATTATCTAATTTCGTTAATTAATTGAATCAATTGAGCTAATGTAAGTAAGTCAATTAATTCATTTATTCAATTAATTTCATTCAGATAATATTAGAATATTCATTATTTTTCAGATTTTTTTAATCGGGACGACTGAGAAATTCTAACAAGTAAAATTCCCGAAACAGTACAATTCCCTAATTCTTACATTCCCGAATAATGAATTTTCCGAAATTATAAAATTGCCAAAATACAAGAATCCCAAATTGGGAAATTCCCGAATAATGAAATTTATGGCAGAAAATCGCCGATTTATAAAATATTCGAACTAGTTAATTTCCGAATTGAGAATTTTTCGAATATAATGAATTCAAAAATGGTTTCCTCTTTAAATAAATATTATTTATTTATTAAAAATGGAGAAATCAAATATTTTTATCAAGGAAACAAATTTTTTCGAACTTTAGAATTTAAAAAACATATTGTTTCAAATAAAAATAACAATTCAAACAATAATGTTAAATTACGTTACCGTCACGCCTGCTTACCATGAGCAAACACCTGCCAACTTATTTCAGGTGGCCCTGCATAACATACACGACTACAAACCAGCGCTACACTTTTAGGACCGCAGCGATCCCAAAACCGAGAGGAAGGATAGAGTATAGCGCAACGCACGGTTCATATCACGGCTATACGCCACAGGCTGCCTGCTTACTCAAATGTTTTCAGCATAGAGAAGCAGACGTCGTAAAGGCTGGTACGGCGTCTCTCTTCAACTTTTGCGAGAGAAACTGGCCTAAAAGAGTAGGGATGATCTCCTTATCTACAAGGCGTGCTGAAGTATGCACGTTTAGCACAGTCATGCTACGCTGTGGTAACACAGGGCTCCTATACTTTTTTCAGTGTAGACCTAGGCATCTCTCGTGGACAATCGTGGACTTTTGCCTTTTTCCTTTCAAAATGCATTTCTTTCTGTATAAATTTTATCCTTTTTGCTTGAAAATCCAACTGTTTGGTTGAAAATTATTCTGTTTCCGTCGAAAATGAAATTTTTCGTTTAAAAATCAATGTTTTGTAGAAAATTCGCATCTTTGGCTAAAAAAATTCAACAAATTGATAGGAGATTTAAGATTTAATTTTTATAGAAAATCCAAGTATTTCTTTCAAAAATTAATGTCTTTTGTGTATAAAACAGTCTCCGGATGGAAAGGTCATTAGTATAAAAAAGACTTTATTTCATTGAAAAGTGGCTACGTTTCGGACTTAATATAGTCCCTTTTCAAGCCTATTGAAACCTTAGAACATAAGTTTAGAAGACGAATGAGATAAGAACTAGATTTTCCATTTTTATATAATTCGGTTGAAACACGGATAAATGTGAGAATGTCCAAAAAACAGCAGAAATGTTTATCATTATGTATTAGAAGATACAAAATGATTGATTGAATCCCAAATTTTGGATTTTTATGTTGGTTATGTCAACAATAAAATACCAAATTTTTTTTCAAATTTTATAGAACATTTCCGTGAATTTGGACACACACACTTTTCCTTGTATATTCAAAATAGCATTTTTGATAGAAAACAAGAGAGCTTTATGGAGAGCTCCAAAAACAAAATGTAATTTTGTTGGTTGAAAATGTAATTATTTGGTTGAAAATTCAACTATTTTATTGAAAGCTTATCTTTTGATTAAAAATGCAAAAAACTTTTTGATTGAAAATTCATCTGTTCTGGTTGAAAATACATTTGCTTCGATTGAGATTTTACTGTTTTATTAAAAAACTAGTCCTGTTTTATTCAATTCAGCTGTTTTTGATTTAAAATAAAAATCTGTTCTTGCTTAAAATACCAACTATTACATTTTTCGTTGAGAACTCATCTTTTTTCCTTGAAAATGCAACTACTTGTTGGAAAGTTGAACTACTTTGTTGATTATTAGAAAACAGTATTCAATTTTCAATTAAAAAAAAAAATGCAAATCAAAAGAAAATGAATTTTTAACAAAATTAATTTTCAACCAAAAAGACGAATTTCCAACAAAATACATAAATTGCTGCAAATATTTCTATAAATAATATATTTTTGATAACATTTGGTAAAATATAACAATTTATATTCTCACTAACAAATTAGATGAACAATTTCAAAATATTTCGGAAGTTCAAGTACAACGAATTTGTTCCTTCCATTCAAATAGCTTGAGATTAAGTTGAAAGTCTCAGTAGTCACAAATATGAAATTAACTCGCGTAGGCCGTAGCGCAATGGTGGGGGTATACTTAGCAGGTAGGAAAATCCGAGTCGGGCTTTGTTCGTATTGACTAATCGGGACAAAATTTGGCATACATATTCTTTGGGTTCCTTCACAGTTAGTAAGAGTAATGCGGGGGCAGATAGGGGGGGGGGGGGGCACTGCGACAGTTTTTGACTTATCGGCACCAGATTTTGCACACAGATTCTTCAGGCTCCCGAACAGGTCGTAAGAGTATTGGGAGGGGGGGGGGGGGCATCGGCTAGTTGTTGCCACAGGCGAAGTCCACAGGTGACAGCTAGTAATTCAATAAGTTTTAATTCTTTTTGAATCGTTTCACAACTTCTAAATATCTCTTAAACTTACTCGGATTTTCTCTAAAATGATCTAATATGGGAAAATTGGAAAATTTTGCTGTAAAATTTTTTCCACTCTTTTTAAAAATTTTAGGAAATAATTAAAAATATTTTGTAATTTTTTTCAATTTTCTTTTAGAATTCAGTAAAAGAAAAGCATTTGAAATTTCCCCATGAATCTTAAGAACATTTTTTTCATTCTCTTCACACCCTGTCAACTTCAGTTTACCTAAAAAATTTTAAATGTTTAAATGTGGCGCGAACGCTTCTTCCTCACCTTCCTCAATTTCCGTTTGGAATGTTTTTTTGGGGGGGGGGGGGGGGGGTTATATGATGATTGATTTGCATATTAATTTCCCACTTCCAAATCGAATTTATCTGAAATCTTTTATGGGGGAATAAATTAGCATATGACTCCTAGAGTTTCCAAAACTTTGCTTTTACGCCCTTATGCGCTGATACCCTTCCAATAATAAGGTATGATTGAATTAAAAACATTTAATTTATTCATTAATACTTCGTTTTCTTTTTTTCCGCGACAAATTAGGCATTCGAAGTTGTGATGATTTAACAGTTTTCCATTCTAAAACATATCTAGATAAAATTAGGATTTGGCGTGACATAGGGTAGTTTTAATATTTTCTAATATGGTAAGTGAGCAATTCCATGTCAAATCATCTAAAGAATTTCAGCTATTGTGAGTAATTTGATGACGATTCTAGCATCTGTTCTTTTATATGTTAAAAGGAAAACCCTGAAATAATTTTTGAACAATTAAAAGAACTTACGAGATAATCAAAATTGCACAATTTTGGTCCTTTTTTTTTATTTTTCACAAGTCTGGTGATTTTTATGATATTAAGGTCAGGTGACACTTACCCGATTCCTACTTTACCGAAATTTTTCTGTAGAAAATATAGCAAAGGTGGTAAGAAACGTTTACGTACTAATGAATTTTCACTATTATAAAAAAAATTTCCCAACAATTTTTTTGTTGTTGTAATTTTAGAAATTTGTTAGTACATGAGCATTCCTTAGTCATTTTTCTTTATTTTCCCAAACTTTCAGTTGGATATCTTATCTCATCTAAAATTGGATTGATCCATAAAGAAATGTCGGTAAAGAAGGAATCGGATAAGTGTCACATGCATTAAAGGTGTATTTAAAAAAATTATTCCTAATAAGACGCAGGTTTGATGAAATATTTTTTGAAACCAAAAATTTCAAAAACTTCTTGGATTTTCCAAAAAGAATATTTTAATCTGAACTTCTGAAAAAATCCACTTTTTATTTTCTCTAATTTTTTAGTATAGGTGGCTTACAGTGTCCTCTGCAAGCCCTGTAAATTTAAAAATAGGATCTTTCTCAGTTCTCGTGAAATAATTAAAATCCTACTAAAAAATGATACACACAATTAAAAAAAACTATGTGAACAATAGACGAAGAATAGACCAATATTATACTCGTATGCACAAACTTCTGAGTTCAGACTCTCGGGAGCTGCCTGGCACACCATCCACAGTGTACGTTCTTACTTATTTCTCGAAAACTAAGAGAGATCCTATTTTTATATTGACAGAGCTTATAGAGGACATTATAAGCTATCCATATAAAAAAATTAGGATAATAAAAAGTGGATTTTTTCAGAAATTCAGTTAAAAATTTGTTTTTGAAAAATGTAAGAAGTTGAAAAAACTTTTCTTCAAAAATAATTTCTTGAAAACTGCGTCTTTTTCGAATAATTGAAAAAATACATATTAGTAGCATTACAATTACCAAAGTTATGAAAGTTAAAAAAAAATACCAAATTCTCAATTTTCAATGTATCCTAAGTTTTTTGAAGTTTGCAAAAATTATTTTAGGGTTTTTCTTTCAACACCTGAGAAAACGGATTTTAAAATTTTCGTCACAATTTGTAACAATAGCTGAAATTCTTCTGTTGATTTGACATGGAATTGTTTAAGTATCACACACCTCTAAGGCCGATAGTGCCTCAAGTAAATTAATTTCCTTTCTATTTAAAATCGAAATTGAATTTAATGATCACTTCAAAAGTAGGAATTCCAACAATTTTGCGATATAATCTGCTTTGTACGTTTTTTTGTGTTGCTTTGTTACGGTCTCTAAAATCAACATCTTTAAAAAATTACATTTTTAAAAATTATTTCAAATTTTAAATTAGTCTTAATCTTTTCAAATCTTTTAAACCTTTCAAATATCTTTCAAAATGATTCAAATTTTTCCTAAAATTTGTTTTAAGTTTCTGGTCAGTTTTTAAAACAGCCTTAAAATCATACCGTTTTTTCGACAATTATGGATATCTTAAAATGAATTTTTCAAAATAAAATCTAATTGTTAATTTTTCTATGAATCTAACGAATTTTTTTTCATTCACTTAACACCTTTCAAAATTCTCAAAAAGCTTCTTCTTTTTGAAATATTCAAAAATGTACATTAAACAAATTTTTTGAAATCTTTTCTAAATTTTAAATTATTTTTGAATCGTTTCAAAACTTCTATAAATTTTTCTAAAAGATAAATCAAAATCATTACATTTTTAACCTACAAATATGCGAATTTCCCAATAAAAAAAAACTATAACCAAAAACAGTTGAATTTTCAAGTCAAAAAGATGCATTTTTTACAAAATAGTTGAATCCTCAAATACATGAATTTTCAATAAAAAAGATGAATTTTAAAACAAATACTTGAATTTTCAGCTAAAAATGGAATCGCTACATTTTCAGTTAAAAAAATAACATTCAACATATAAAAATTAATTTCAAACTAGTTTTATGTAACCAGTAAAGAGAAATGTTGAAAAAAAACGAATTTACAGAAAAAGATAAATTTTTAACCAAATATGTACATCAATTGTTAACAAAATTGTTGAATTTTTCAGCCAAACAGTTGAATTTTCAACCAAATAGTTAATTTTTAATCAAATAGTTGAATTTCAAGCCAAAAATTATGCATTTTTAGCACAAAATTAATTTTCAAACAAGAGATGAATTTTCAAATAAAAATATAAATCTCCAACAAAAAATTGTTTCTTAACAAAGTGTTTGTATCAAAATTTTCAAACAAAATAGTCGCATCCTCAAGCAAAAAAGAGTGTCAGATAAGAGATAAATTTTCTAAAAAATAGTCGAATTTTTACATACAAAAAAATGTCAGCTTCACTTTACAACAATAAAATATGAGTTTTAAATAAGAAGTACATTTTCTATCAAGATACTGGATTTTTCAATCTACGAAGGCGATTTTTCAACAAAACAGTTTCATTCTTTATTGAAGATTTATTATAATAATTTTTTTTCGTTTAATTTCATTTTACGCGTCTTCGAAGCTAAAATGCTTCAAATTTTAGAGTAATAAACCACATCGGAAATTATTTCTAAATTGGAACCCAAAGGGACGGGCGCACTCGATTTCCGCTCACGGCCAACCACCCTCGGTTTCAAGCTCAAGAGCTCAAGAGCTCGTCAGCTGCCCCTCCCACTAACAAGGGGATCTTCAGGTCTGCGTTTTTTTGTTTGCATTGATACTTTCTTCAATGAAAGGTACGTACCAGAGGTTTTCTGAGAAAAATCAAGAAGACGCAATTTTGACCCATTTTCGAGAGAAATGCATTTCAAAAATTGCAAAACGGATGGTCATTGAGCCGGTGTAAAAGTATATCGAAGAGTCGGTAGCTCCCTGGTAGAGCGCTCTGCTGATAGCCGCAAGTTTGCGCGTTCGATTCTCGCTATCCATGCTTTTTTTATTCATTAAAATGCTTGTTTATTCCATTTTTGAATAACATTTGAAAAAATTATACCATTTAATGATTATTTAATCATTATTTTTAATGAAAACTCCGTTAATCGTATTTGTATTACCACTCTTTTGGACAATAGTGCATTTTATTAAAATTCTTTATTATTCAATAGTTTCTAGTATCTATATTATTAAATTAAAATTGGAACGAAGTATTTCAAATACAAATTTGAATAGATATTTACTAACAAGAATCAAAGAATCTTGGAAGTGTATTTTTTCACTTTGTTCCTACTTTGTTCCTACTTTAATTTAATAGTATAGATACTGGAACTATTGAAGAATTCAAAAATAGAATAAACTAGCATTTTAATGAATAAAAAAAAAAGTATGGATAACGAGAATCGAACGCGCAACCTTCCGGCTATCAGCCGAGCGCTCTACCAGGGAGCTACCGACGATTAAAATACTTCTATATCGGCTCCATGACCATCCGTTCGCAATTATCGAAATGCATTTTTCTTGAAAATGAGTCAAAATTGCCCTTGTAAGAATTAAACCCAAAATTGTGATCGTTTGTGAAATGTAAATAATGCAGATAAAATTATATCGTTTCAAATCATGTTCGAAACATTGATGTTCAGATTATTTTGAAGTCGCAAATCGATCATATTAAAAATGATAAATAATAATTAAAAAATAAATATATAATTATTAATTTGTAACGAAAAATCTAAAGTTAGAAGGAAAAAAAATAAAGAAGATTCCCAGCTACTGGAAAATGGTTATTTACATTTATTGAAACACTATCTCTCGACATGATTATTTTACAGTACTAACTAATAGTTTCGCATACTTCTTGCACATATTGTTTAAAAAATTACATTTTAAATTAAAAATCGTTAAAGTAATAAGCAGTTGAGTACAATTAGGCGAAAGGACGATCTGATACAAAATAAATATAAAAAACGCTATTACAAGGACGTCGAAAATAAATAATTGATTAAACAATTTATTATTATTTTTAGAAATTTTCTCATACAATGGAGTTGAAAGATGCGTTTTTTTTACAAATTTTCCATTTGTTGTCCAATTTTCAATTAGGCGGAAGTGATGGTTCATCAATGTTAACGAGGGTGATTGTTTAAACAATTTATTATTAATGTAAATAATATTCTCTTAGAAAAATGCTACAAAATTGCAGTTTAAGAAAAATCACTTTTAGCCAAATTTTCAATTAAGTTAGGTTAAGTAATTAATTAGTCAAAAATTAATTGTTCAAACAATTCATTATAATTATTAATAATATTCTCTTTGCTTAATTGCCTTTATTGGTAGAATGTTGCGGTTTTTTCTGAAATTTTCAACTGTTTATCTATTTTTCATTAGACGTGACTTAATAATTAATTAGATTTAGCAAAAAGAATTGTTTAAAGAAATTATTATTGTTCATGACTATCTTCATCTATATCAGTGCCTGAAAGTTGCGGGTTTTCGGCAATTTTTACCTTTCTGTCTTTTTTCCACTTAGTGAGGTAATAATCTAATGTTCATTTATTAATTGTTAGTAATTAAGCAGGCGAAGCAAAGTGAAAGATTGTAGAAAAACCGCCACTTCCTAGCACTTGTCTGAAAAAAGATAGTTATAAACAATATGAAATTGTTTAAACAACTTTGTTGTTAACTTTAATTAATTACTACCTCACTATGTGAAAAAAGGACAGAAAGGTAAAAATTGCCGAAAACCCGCAACTATCAGGCACTGATATAGATGAAGAGTCATTAACAGTAATAATTTGTTTGAATAATTATTTTTGCTGAATCTAATTAATTATTAAGTCACGCCTAATGAAAAATAGATAAACAGTTACAAATTTCAGAAAAAACCGCAACATTCTACCAATTAAACAAAGAAAATATTATTAACAATGATAATAAATTGTTTAAACAATTGTTCTGTTAACTTGAATTCATTATTACTTCACTTCAAAAGAAAATTGGACAAAAAGCCAGAAATTAAAAAAAAACGCATCTTTCTAGCATTATTCAAATATAATATTATTAATAATGATAATAAATTGCTTAAACAATTATTCTGTTAACTTGAATTCATTATTAATTCACTTCAAATGAAAATTGGACAAAAAGCCAGAAATTTGAAAAAACCACATCTTTCTAGCATTATTCAAATATAATATTATTAACAATGGTAATAAATTGTTTAAGCAATTATTCTGTTAACTTTAATTCATTATTACTTCACTCCAAATGAAAATTGGACAAAAAGCCAGAACAAAGAAACAAAACGCCGAAGCGACGCCACTTTTGTTCAAGAAATACACTACTACATTTAATGGTTTAATTCTTAGTGGGAGGGGCAGCCCGAAGTCGCCAAGTCGGGTGCACCCGAATTAGGGCTACCTACTCTTGCCGCGAGCGGAACTCGGCATTTTCAAACCGAGGGTGGTTGAACCGTAAAAGTAAAATCTTGACCGCGAGCGGAACTCGAGTGCACCGAAAGGGACAACAGCTTAATTTTATTGTCGAGAATCCCAGTAATAAAATGTACAATTCTAATTACAATGTCGAGTTTAAATATCTCAGGCACGCCAGCCTTCTAAGATCTAATCCCAGGCGGGAACAAGCAAGCGAGGGGTAGCGCGCTAAACGCAATGGAGGGGGTATGCTACCTAAGACAACCGATGCGAGTCGGGAATCGGCCCCTCTGAAGACTACTAATTCGCCCTTTGTTCCTGTTATTATTACGCTTTTCCACCAAGAGACCTACACCCTAAAAATTTATTACTCGAAGCCTTATTGTTCTGCCATTCCCGTTAGGGTCAGTTTGTATTTCGAGACACCAATTAAATGCGACTACACGGAAAAAAAAGTTCATTAAACTTTCTTGAAGTATTACAAGAGTCGGGGATGAGAGCGAACCTTGAACAAATTTTCTATATTCTGTATAACTTTCAGGATTTAATATAGAACTAACCTAGAATAACTCTACAAGAATTCTGTAAACTTTATATTGAACTCCGATTTGAAGAAGTTTAATGAAATATATAGAGAAATTCATGAAAGAATGCTGAAAACTTTCGTAGAAATCACAATGGAGGTATTGAAAGTTTGTAATCACATAATTATAAGGATTAAATACCTCAATTTAGTCAAATGTATAGAAAAATTTTTCAAAAAATGTTGAAAAATCTCATAGAAATTCGATTCGAAGTATTGAGTGTTTGTGAACTACTTCAATCTAAGATCTATAGACTTCAGTTCTTTAAAATGTAGCTGCGCAGTCGCTACTGTGCGCAGGTAGCGACTTTTCCGCATCGCTCCCGCGTGAAAAAAAAAGAATTCAAGTCTTAGAGAACATTAGCACGCGTTGAAAATTAAAATATTAAGTTTGCCAATAACCGACACATCTCTAAATGGTAAATCCACTACCCGGGTGCACCGGAACGTGCACCAGGTCGTTCAAGACGTCATCTACGAGAACTTTTTTAGAATCTAAATTGTATCAATAGCCAAAATAACTACCAATGGTGAGTCGACGATCAGGATGCACCGGAACGTGCACCAGGTCGTTTGGCACGTATTCTACGAGAACTGCTTTAAAATTCAAATTGTGTCAACATCCAAAATAATTAAGTGTTGAGTCGACGATCCAGGTGCACCGAGTCGCGCAACAGGTAGTTCACGTATTCTACGAGAACTTTTTAGAAATTTGAATTATTTCAACCACCAAATCAACTACCGTCGACTCACCATTGGTAGTTATTTTGGTAGATAAACCTCAAGATTTCTAAAGAAATCATCAAGTCAAGCTCCTTTCGATCATTTTTTTATATTAAGAAAATATGAGAGAAAACAAAGTTTTTATATTTTTGTTTCGATCTTACGATCCAATTAGAAAAAATTGAAAAACTAAATCGAGTCAAAATTCCTTTTTATTGACGTTTTGGCCCCATCTGTGGGCCTTCATCGATACAAACATCTTAAAGAATAATCAGAGTCAATCATAGATATACGTCGAAGCGAATGACAACATTTTAAAATTTTGTGAAGTCAGATATCATTCTGAAGTTTTAAAAATCATTATGAAGTTTGTAAAAAAAGTATTGGGAAACTATAAAGTCCAAGGAACTTTCACAATATGTTGAAAAAGGTTCATATTTTGTAATTAAAATGCTGTGAAACAGCTAACAAACTGATGTTTTTTCACAAACTTCATAGTGATTTTTAAAACTTCAGAATTATCTGACTTTACAAAATTTTAAAATGTTGTCATTCGCTTCGACGTATATTTATGATTGAGTTCGATTATTCTCTAAGATGTTTCTCTCTGATGAAGGCCCACAGATGAGGCCGAAACGTCAATAAAAAGGAATTTTGACGAAATAAAAATATGAAAACTTTGTTTTCTCTCATATTTTCTTAATGGTATTTAGTTTGGCTGTTGACACAATTTAGATTCTAAAAAAGTTCTCTTGGATGACGTCTCGAACGACCTGGTGCACGTTCCGGTGCACCCGGGTAGTGGACTTGCCATTTAGAGATGTGTCGGTTATTGGAAAACTTAAGATTTTAATTTTCAACGTTAAAAATTAAAATAGATTCAACTTTTCCCATGTCATATCTTATTTAATCGATTCAAAAAATATAGAATTGGGAATTCAACTTTTAAAATTATTTGCAATGCAAGCCTTTAATTTCATATAACTTATATAAACTTATTCTATATAGCTATTAGGGTGGCCCAAAAATATACATTTTGGAATTTTCGACGGGCGTCGACGCCAAATCGTTCTCTCGTAAAAAAAAAATGAATACGTATTTTTTCATTTTGAAATAAAATGATTTTTAGTACTTTGCCCTGAGATTTGACCCAAACGACAGTTTTAGTGTTATTACTTTGTTATTCAACTCATTGAAGTCAAGTATCCCCCTAGGGTGCGGATATTGTAAAAAAATTAGTTGGTTCCACAGAAAGTGCGGAAAAAATTGGGGAAATGTGCTGGGTTACAGGTTTGGGCCCGTAGCGGGGAGCTTTATGGTCCTGGCATCTGGAAGTCCTAAGCCTTTAACAATAAGCCACTCTGCGTTCAACTTAGCTGCCATAAATTCTTCAGGATCGGAGAAAAGCTGCTGTTGGACGGAAATTTGTTATTTTCACTCATTTTTGTATTCACTTTGAAACTATAAATTAAAAAATAATGAACATTTTTTTTTTCATGGATCTGTTCTCAATATCCTCAAAAATGCTTTTTGAAAATTTGAAGTTAAAGAATCATATCGAAGGCTCGCTACGAGTCTACAAATATTGTGATTTTATGCAACTTTCAAGATGTCTCAAATTTGTTTATAACTTTTTTCATGTATTAAAATTTGACAAAATGCATCTTTACTGAGAAGAGAACAAGTTTATAAAAGGGTGAATAAATTGACTTGTAATTTCTTGAACAAAATCAAGGGAGTAGAAAAAGTTTACATTTTACGTGTTAAACTCCATAAGACACAAAAATTGGTTTACAAAGTACTAAAAATAATTTTATTCCGAAATAAAAAAATACGTATTCACTTGTTTCTACGAGAGAACGATTTGGCGTCGACGCCCGTCGAAAATTCCAAAATGTATATTTTTGGGCCACCCTAATAGCTATATAACATCTTATTAATCTTGAACCTACTAGAATTTATATCCAAAAAAGAATTTGCGATTAAAAATTTGTTCGAAATTTAAAGTTTCCAAAATTTAAAAAATGGTAAAGCTCCCGAAATTTGTAATTACCTAAATTTTAAAGTAAATTTTCGAAATATGAATTTCTTGAAATTACTGACATTATAAATATAAAACTCCAGAAATTTCAAATTTCCGAAATCATTAACCTAGAATTTTCTAATCACAAAAATTTGTCAAACAGCCCTTCACAGCTGTAGCTTATATTTTAGATTTTTTTTTTTATACTACAAGTTATGTTAGCTGCGAGGTTTTCTCAGGAGCTCCGAATGTGTAGGTAGGGGGTTCGAGCCCACAGCGAATAATAATTTTAATAGCCTGCGATTATTTGTGTAGTGATTGTTTGTGTAATAGTAAATAATTATGTACTTAAATATGTGAACAAATATTAGAGCATAATGATAATAATAATGATAATAAAAAAATTTTTTTTTAGGCAAAAATCGGCCATGATTGTATAGAACTGTTCTCTATAGTTTCGAGACTTCTTCGATGTAGACTGTATATTAGCTGGAATTTTAGATTTTCTAGAACTAT
>CAKNXH010061704.1:1870-20466 GCA_932178445.1 Andricus quercusramuli
GAAAATATAATTATTTTGTTCACATTTGTTCTTTTTTTTTTTTAATTTATCTTTTCTAGTTGAAAATTCAACTATTTTTTGAAAAATTTGAGTAAGTTATTGAAGATTTGTCTTCTTGGTTTTACAATTAATGTAGTAGAAATTTCATATTTATTTTTCAGAAAATGAAACTATTTTATACATTTTTTCTCATCTTTGTTTGTTGAAAATTCAACTATTCGGTTAAAAATACAACTATTTTGTTGTAAGTATAATTGTTTTGTAGAAAATTCAACTTTTTTGTTGAAAATTCAACTATTTGGTTGAAAATTCAACTATTTCATTAAAAATGTTATTGTTTTCTTGACTTAAAAGTATAATTGTCTATTTGACTTGAAAATCTACCTGTTTGGTTTAAAAATGAACAGATTTTTGGTTGAAGCTTAATTTTTTTAAATTAAAAATTCGACCATTTGGTTGAAAATTCGACTCTTTTTCAAAATTCAAATACATATTTGTTGAAAATTCAAATATTTTTAAGAGATGTAATATATTTTGACTCGAAAATTATGGAATATTGTACCTACATTATTTTTTTAAAAAGAATTTATCTTATTTGTTTTAAAATTCAACTTCTTGGATAAAAGCTCTACTACTTTGTTAAAAATTTTTTTTTTCGATTGACAATAAATTCATATAACTATTCCTTTTTTGTTGAAAATTGATCCTTTTTAGTTAAAATTCAACAAACCGCTTCAAATTTCACGTATTTCATTTGGAAATTCGGGTTTTTGTTTCGAAAATTCATGACCTTAGTTGAAAATTCAACTATTTTGTTCAAAAATTGTTGTTTTTATTTTGCTAAAAATTAATTTATTTCTAAAAATTTATCTTGTCTGGGTAAAAATTCATATATTACAATTTATCTATTTTCGTAGAAATTTCAAAATTTTTGTTGAAAATTCAATTATTATATATTTTTTGTTGAGAATTCATCTTTATTGGTTTTAAATTCAACTATTTGGTTGAAAAATCTACTATTTTGTTGAAAATATAATTGTTTAGTTAAAAATTCATCTCCTTAGTTCAAAATTTAACCACATATTTTGTTGAAAACTTGGCTTTTTGATTGAAAAATCGTGATTTGAGTTGAAAATTCATCTCTTTGGTAAAAATGTCATCTTTTTCGTTCAAAATCAAATTAAAAAAAAAAATTAAAATCAAAACCTGTCATGCATTTTATGTTAAGAATATTCATCTTTGTTGGTTAATAATTCAGCAACTTGATTAAAAATTCAACTATTGAGTTGAAAATATAATTATTTTGTTAAAAATTCAAATCTTTTGTTGAAAATTTAACTATTTTATTGAAAATTCGCTTTTATTTGGCTGAAGTACCAGCTCTGACATTTATTCTTTTTTTTTTTAATTTATCTTTTCTAGTTGGAAATTCAACTATTTTTTGAAAAATTTAAGTAAGTTGTTGAAGATTTGTCTTCTTGGTTTCACAATTAAAGTAGTAGAAATTTCATATTCATTTTTTAGAAAATGAAACTATTTTATGCATTTTTTGTTGAGAACTCATTTTTGTTTGTTAAAAATTCAACTATTCGGTTGAAAATACAACTATTTTCTTGTAAATATAATTTTTTTGTAGAAAATTCAACTACTTTGGTGAAAATTTAAAATTTAACTGTTTGGTTAAAAAATGCAAAGGTTTTTGGTTGCAGTTTATTTTTTTTTTAATTAAAAATTCAACTTCTTGGATAAAAGCTGCACTACTTTGTAAAAATTTTTTTCTCTATTTGATCCTTTTCAGTTGAAAATCCAACAAATGGCTTCAAATTTCATGTATTTTATTGAAAATTCCTCTTTTATGGTAAAAAATAATCTTCTTGGTTGAAAATTCATCTTTTTCGGTTGAAAATTCAACAATTTTTATAGGAAATTAAACTACTGTTTTGAAAATAAAATTGTTTTATTAAACACTCAACTCTTTTGTTGAAAATTTAACTATTCCGTTGAAAATTCGCTTCTATTTGGTTGAAATTCAAACTATTACTTTTTCGTTGAAAATTAATTTTTGTGGGTTAAAATTCAACTATTTGGTTAAAGTGGAAATATTTTGTATTGTATTCTACCTACGTTATTTTTCTATAAAAATAATTTATCTTTTTTTGTTTAAAATTCAATATTTCGGTTGAAAGTTTTACTAATTTGTGAAAAATTCTTTCTTTTTTCACTAAAAATAAATTTATATAACTAGTCCGTTTGTGGTTGAAAATTTAGCTTCTTAGTTGAAAATTCATCTTTTTGGGATGAAATTTCAATAATTTTGATAGAAAATTGAAGAAAAATAGGGGAATAATAAAGAATACATTTTTTCAAACGAAATAATGTACATACGATATTCATAATATTTCATGTAGACATAAATTACATTTTTAACAAAATAGTTGAATTTTCAGACAAAATAGTTAAATTTTCAACAAAATAGTCCAAAATTAACCACAAAGGTGAATTTTTAACCAAATGGTCGAATTTTTAATAAAAAAATATTAAACTTTAACCAAAAACCTTTGTATTTTTGAACCAAATCCTAACATTTTCAAGTCAAAAAGACGAATTTTTCGGAAGTCAGTTGAATTTTCACGCGAAAACATAAATTTAAAAAAAAATTTTGTATTCTCAAGGAAATAGTAATAGTTGGTATTTTAACCAAATAAAAGCGAATTTTCAGCAAAATAGTTGAATTTTCCAAAAAATAGTTTAATTTTCCATAAAAATTATTGAAATTTCAACTCAAAAAGATGAATTTTCAAACAAGAAGATACATTTTTTACCATAAAATACGTATTTTCAAAAAAATACATGTAATTTCAAGCGATTAGTTGAATTTTCAACTAAAAAGAATCAATTTTCAACCAAAAAAAGGAAAATTCATATCAATTTATTTTTAATAGAAAAAAAATAATGTTTAAAAAAGTAGTACAACTTTGACCAAGAAGTTTAAGTTTTTACAAAATAGTTGATTTTCAAGCAAAAGAATTGAATTTTCAACCAAATGGTCGAATTTATAATAAAAAAGATCAAACTTTAACCAAAAACCTTTGCATTTTTAAACCAAATAGTTAAATTTTCATGTCAAAAAGACGAATTTTTTGGAACTCAGTTGAATTCTTATGCGAAAACTTAAATTTTAAACAAAAATATTAATTCTCAACGAAAAAGTAATAGTTGATATTTCAACCAAATAAAAGCGAATTTCCAACAGAGTAGTTGAATTTTCGAGAAAAAATAGTTTAATTTCCTATAAAAATTATTGAATTTTCAACCAAGAAGATTAATTTTTTAACATAAAACACGAATTTTCAATAAAACACATGAAATTTCTAGCGATTAGTAGAATTTTCAACTAAAAAGAATCAATTTTCAGCCAAAAATGGGATATTCATATAAATTTATTTTTAATAGAAAAAGAAATTATTTCTTCATAAAGTAGTACAATTTTCAACAAAAACTTGGATTTTAAACAAACAAAAAAACCTCTTTAAAAATAAAATAATGTAGGTACAATATTCCTGAAATTTCAAGTCAAATTATATTACATTTTTAACAAAATAGTTGATTTTCAAGAATAAGAAATGAATTTTCAACTAAATGATCGAATTTGTAATAAAAAAATAATAAACTTTAAACAAAAACCTCTGCATTTTTAAACCAAATATGTAGTTAAATTTTCAAGTCGAAAAGACGAATTTTTGGAAGACAGTTGAATTTTTATGCAAAAACTTAAATTTTGAAGAAAAATATTAATCAACAAAAAAGTAATAGTTGGCATTTCAACCAAATAAAAGCGAATTTTCAACAAAATAGTTGAATTTTCGAGAAAAAATAGTTTAATTTTCTATACAAATGATTGAAATTTCAACTGAAAAGGATGAATTTTCAACCAAAAAGATTAATTTTTTAACATAAAAGACGAATTTTTGAATAAAACACATGCAGTTTCAAGCGATTAGTAGAATTTCCAACTAAAAAGAATCGATTTTCAACTACAAATGGAATAGTCATATAAATTTATTTTTAATACAAAAAAAAAGTATTTTTAACAAAGTATAGTACAACTTCAACCAAGAAGTTGAATTTTAAACCAAACCATATAAATTATTTTTATATAAAAATAACGTAGGTACAAGACAATACAAAACATTTCAACTTTAACCAAGAAGTTGAATTTTCAAACAAATGGTCGATTTTTAATAAAAAGAATTTAACTTCTACCAAAAACTTGTCCATTTTGCAACTGGGTAGTTCGATTTTTAAGTCAAAAAGACGAATTTTTGAGAAGACAGTTGAATTCTTATGCATAAATTTAAATTTTAAACACAAATATAATTTCTCAACGAAAAAATTATAATTCGTATTTCAACCTAATAGAAGCGAATTTTCAAACAAAGAGTTGATTTTTAATAAAAAATTTATATTTTCAACAGAATAGTTTGATTTTCTATAAAAATTGTTGAATTTTTAACCCTAAAAGATGAATTTTCAACCAAGAAGATTTTTTTTACCATAAAAAATGCATTTTAAATAAAATACATGAAATTTGAAGCGATTGATTGAATTTTGAACTAAAAAGGATAAATTTTCAACGAAAAATGGAACAGTTATATGAATTTATTTTCAATCGAAAAAAAAAGAATTTTTAACAAAGTAGTGCAGCTTTTAATCAAGAAGTTGAATTTCAACTCAAATATGATAAATTATTTTGAAGAAAATAATGTAGGTACAATATTCCTAATATTGAAAGTCGAAATATATTGCATTTCTAACTAATATTTGAATTTAAAAAATTTTAAAGTTGAATTTTGAAAAAAAGTTGAATTTTCAACAAAATAGTTGAATTTTACCCACATAGCTGAATTTTCAACCAAATGGTCGAATTCTTAATAAAAAAATATTAAACTTCAACCAAAAACCTTTGCATTTTTGAACCAAATAGTTAAATTTTCAATTCAAAAAGACGAATTTTTCAGAAGACAAAACAATTATATTTTCAATAAAATAGTAGATTTTTTTTAACAAATCGTTGAATTTACAACAAATAAAGATGAATTCTCAACAAAAAATGTAGAATAGTTGAATTTTCAACAAAAAAGGATGAAATTTCTACTGGGCAAGATAAATTTTCAGAAAAAATTAATTTTCAGCAAAAAGACAACAATTTTGTAACAAAAAGTTGAATTTTCAATTAGAGATGATAAATTTTCAACTATACACAAGATAAATTTTCAGGAAAATATTAATTTTCAGCAAAAAAGTCAACAATTCTTTAACAAAATCAAGAATTTTCGAAACAAAAAGTTGATTTTTCAACTAGAGATGATAAATTTTCAACCAAAAACGGAAATGTTACATTTTCGGTAAAAAAAACAATTGTCAAAAAAACGAATATTTATCAAAATATAAATTTGCATTTTCAACAAAATAGCTGAACTTTAACCAAATTGTTGAATTTTCAAACCATAAAGATGAGTTTTCAACCAAATAGTCGAATTTTTAATAACAAAATATTAAAATTCAACCAAAAAACTTTCGATTTTCCAACTGAATACTTCAATTTTCAAGTCAAAAAGACAAATTTTTTAGAAGACAGTTGCATTTTTACGCAAAAACTTAAATTTTCGGAAAAAACATTAATTCTCGACGAAAAAAGTAATATTTGGTATTTCAACTAAATGAAAGCGATTTTTTAACAAAATGGTTATATTGTAAACTGAAAAGTTCAATTTTTAACAAAACAATTATATTCTCAATGAAAAAGTTGAATTTTCAACTAAAGAAGATGAATTCCCAACCAAAAATTTATAAAAGTTCCATTTTCAACAAAAAAAGATGGAATTTCAACAAATAAAGATTTTTCAGTCAAGGAAGAAAAAAAGTTAATCCAAATTGTTGAACTTTCAAGCTAAAAGAAATATGATGTTTTAACAATCTCTTAAAAAATTTTCACATATCATATCAACAGACACAAACGCAATATTTCTAATTAATTCCATTTTACTCATACTTCTTATCATTTCAATTCACGTATACTATTATTGATTCTTTAATTAGCCTCATGTCTATAAATATGTGCAAATAAAAGCTTTAATTAATTTGCATGCAAAGTCAAACATTTCTGGAAGAAGAATACTTGCGTCAATCTTTTTTGTCTGTTTTCATAAATTACCAATTTAATTTTATGAATTAGAATTACAAATTGGAAGTTTTCGTGTCGACGAATTTAAATTTTTATAATCTAAAAATTAAACTACAGAATTAGAACAGTTGAATTAGACATAAAAATCGAGTCAATCAACAAAAATTCCGAAGGTCTTCAAAAAAATTCTATATTTGTTTTTTTATATTTTGAATATAAAATAAAATTTTGCAAAACGTGATCTGGTCGGCAATTTGTTTTAAGAAATTAATTTGCAACATTCCCCCATTGCTTCACGAAAATTCAAAACATTTTGCAAACTTGAGTGAGTAATTATGAATTCAGTCTCTATCTTGTATTAAATTTGCCAAATTTTCGTAATACGGCAACATTATTAATTATGAACAAATTATTATTTTGTTAATCACTCCCCAGCGAAAATACCGAAGGATTTGCAAAATGTTGTTTCTGCTTTTTTTCATTGAGAAGAGACTATTATATGATTTGCAAAATGCAAAACTAAAGAAAAAACGCAAATTATCGTTTTTTTAAATTAATGTTGCATTTTTTGCAATTCCACTCATAAAATTCCTGCAAAAATTGCAAATGTTGCGTTTTTGGGTAAAAAAAAATGTGGAAAAGTCGAAATCTAAAAAATATCAAATTTCTAAAAGGTTGTGCGACCGGCAACAATATTAAAATTGCAATTAAACAAATTAGGTACTTTGTTAAAATATCCAAAAAATACAAACATTTCGCAAATCGTACTTAGTGATAATCAACTTACTACTAACGTCCTATTTTCATGGTATCTTGTTTCTTTAAAAAAGTTTTTGAAAGTGATAAAATAATTGCCGATGCAGAAAAAAAAAATTTGAAAAAAACGAGTGACCATATGCAATTCAGGAATTGCGTGAAAATTTTTTGATAAGTGAATAATTTTTTTAAAAATAATTTTTATAAGGTAAGCATGATTGAAACTTTTAATTTATTTTGAAAATTAAGACAATTTTAGAGACAATTGTATATAGTAAGACAAGTGTGAATAAATAACGATGTTGCCTTTCCCCTCATGTAACTATTTAGTGTATTGCATATCAAAGGACGAGAGACGACAATGGTATTTCCGATAACTGAGTTATGAAACCAAAATTTCTATCATAATATTAAGAAATTGAAATTTTTTTAGAAATTTATAGTTTCGCCGTTATTGATTGAGATAGTTTACCTTTTTCAATTTTTCAAAAGCCATTCGTGAGTTCGAATGAGAGTATATGTTTCACCTTCAATGTAATCACACTTGATATTTCAGTAAAAATGACGCTTCGCCGTTCTCTGCTCATAGATTTCTCTTAAAGCTCCTAGTGGGAAACAACAGTGGCGGACTGGGTTTTCCACGGCACAGCAGTCGTATATATTCAAATATTCGCAAAAATTACTATTATTATGCGAAAAACTGTTAATCTCGCTATTAATCTCTCCAGGAAAAAAATTTAGTAATATATTAAGAAATTAATCCGACTCTATCCAGTTCAAACCCGAACCGAATTTTCAATCCAAAGGAATGCGAATAAATCCGAACCCGGATTGACTTGTCAATTTATAGAAAAATGATTTTAAATCCTTTCGTTTACCCAATAATATGTTGCAACGTTTAAAGTTTTACGAAATAATTTTGAACTATTCATAGTTTGATAAACGCAGATAATCAATACATTGCTGACGCTTTATATAATGAGAAAAAATTCTGTTAGATGCAAGAGAATACAATTTTTTTGCATAATTACGAATCCTGGAAGGACAAACAAATTAATCCTCACAAAACTTTTATTTGCTTTGGAAGTATAATTTGGAATTTATGTACGATGTTATGTGTTGATGATTGAGTAGATTTTGGAGTAGAATATGTTTACGGAGTAACATTTTAATAAATTCCTTCTGCTTTCTCTTGTTTCATATTAAACACATTCACATTGTTTAAAAAAATGATCACAGTCCTACTAATTGAAATTGCGTTGAGGTTTAATGGTTGCTGATCTTCATTTGTTAGTTTTGTGGCGTAACAAATGACAGTCTCATTGATCTGAAGTTAGGCAAAGAAAATAACGCATGCTTTTGTTTATCTGATTATTTTTCATTCTCATATGTTCTGAGCCATTTAGTTTCCAGTATTCTTCATTCTTTCTGTGTACGTATACATATAATTTAGAAATGAATTCTATTAGAGTGCCGAATAAGATTCTAAGTGATCTGTTAATCGCAAGTACTAGTAAAGACGTAAGAGTTCTGTTAGATTACCTTCGCGCGGCTAACTTGATAGATAATGAGCAAGTCAATTTGACACGAGAAATCTTGTTGCGGCACTTCATTCCATCTTTTGAAAAAAGATGGAAGAGAGCGTTCTATAATGCAGATAAATTTTCTAAAGTGAACAGTGCATGGTTATCATCTGATTCCATCATAGCATTGGATCCCACAAAAGTGGGCAGAAGATCTTCAGAAGATTTTGAAACCAGTTCCAAATCGACTAAAAGAAGCAAAACACTCTCTCTTGTTGACTCATATTCTCAAATTGAAATTAAAAATGCTTTTTTGAATAATTTGTGCTCTTCTGGAAAAAAGGAACTTGGCTAAGGAGATAAGAAGTTGGATATCAAGAGCTGAAGATCAAGAACATGGAGAACATGAAGAATTTCAAGGACAAATGGAGCCATTTACTTTAGACGAAGCTATTTCTCTGGCTGAAGACACAAAATTGACGCAACTTTAATATGAAACTATTAGACTACAAGCTGAAGCACATAATGCTGACATTTTTCCTGTTCATAAAAGTCTTGAGGAAGCCAAGAGAGAGTGTCTCCCTCCCGAAAAAAGCATAACAGTTACAGAGTCTGGGGTGAGGATTGAATTGCAAGATCTGTGCGATCGTACAGTGAAGCGTATGTTGGAAATTCCAAATATTTTGCCACCAGATATAGTTAAAGGGAAAATTGCCGTGATGAAGTGTCAATATAAATATGGTTGTGATGACTCACCTGAACAGAGCGAATATAATCAATAGTTCTGTGGAGCAGAAAAATCGGATGCAGGAATCTTTATGATGTCAATGGTGCCATTACAAATAATTTAAACTTGTTCCCATAAGCATGATAAGAATTGTTCGGAATGCGCAAAGCCCTTGACAATTTGGAAAAACGAGAACCCTGGATCTACAAGATTATGTAGGCTGATCATGTTTGAACATGCACCAGAAACTAAGGAACAAACCACGACAGAAGTAGAGTTGATGGAAGACAAAATCAGAAAACTCAAACCTACAAAAATAAAAGCACTGAATAGTCGTTGTACCATAACTGTCTTTCATGATTTCGCGTTGACTATGGTAGATGCAAAGGTGTGTCAGGCTCTTTCTGGAACTCCTTCTGCTGCTACATGTTACATTTGTGATGCGAAACCATCGCAGATGAACGACTTACATAAACTTGTAGATAAAACACACACAAAACTACCAGGTATCAAGATCGGCAAATGGATCAAAAGGATGCAACGTTTTGATACCTATATTCATGATCAACTTGATTCAAATTTCGAGATCAATCACCTGACATAAAATTTCAACTACTCTACACATTATAAAATTATTTAAACCTCTTACTTGAATATTAAGCAATTGTTGATGATGGTTTATAATTAAATTGTTAATAAATTTGAAAAAAAGAATCATTTACTGAGTTCCGTTGATTCAAATTTATTATTACTGAGGTTCTGGAGGTTTGTTTGCAAATGTCACAAAATCTCGATCAAGGATCGATTATCGATTTGCCGAACTTGAATTTAGCAGAAAGGAATGTTTTTTAAAAATCGACAACTTCATTCTGTTTTGTATACTGATGCTAATACACCTTGAACTTGTTCTCCCTAATTTTCATTGATCCTCTGAAGCGAATCATATTGAGTTGAAATTCTAGATCAAAATAGCTGCAACAATTTGATGCCCCAAGTTTTAGTGTGCAGAGAAGGTACAAAATTTCAGATAAGGACTCTCTACATTGCACACATGGATTCGTTTGATGGAATTGATACTGAATAAGCTATCGTTTAGGATTCTGCAAGTAGCAAGCAAAAACTGACGAAGAGAAAGCGAAAATGAAAACTGCAAAACACAGAGTCCAAAAAGAATTCCGTGATAGGATGGGGCTCATTATAGATGTTGTAAAACATGGCTCGGGAACTACTAATACAGGAAATACTGCCAGAAGATTTTTCAGAGATCCTGATTTGACTTCCGAAATCACAAATGTCGACAGGGAGTTGATCCGTAGATTCGGCATAATTTTGCAAGCAATGGCTTCAGGGGTGGCAATTGACACTTACAGATTCGGAAATTATTGCCAAGGAACCGCGCAAATGTACGCCAATCTTTATAATTGGTACTACATGCCAGTAACAGCACACAAGATTCTCAAACATGGAGCCAAAATTATTGAATCTGCTTTCCTCCCCATTGGTCAATTGACGGAAGAAGCTTAAGAGGCGAACAACAAAATTTTCAGACATCTACGAGAGTTTTACTCTCGAAAATGCAGCAGAGAGGCTACTAATAAAGATCTTGGACGGAAATTGCTGATTTCAAACGACCCAAAAATTGTAAATCAGAGGCAAAAATGAGAAAAGAAAGTAATTCTCTTAGATCCTGAAGTTCAAGACTTGCTGAAGACAATAATTGAGCAATAGGAATGCTTCCTGTATTGATACTTTATAAAAGCATTACTAGTAATACTAGTAATGCTAGTAATGCTTTTATAAAATTTCGATACAGGAAGCATTCCTATAGGTCAATTATCCAGGTTACTCGATTTTTAGAAACCAGGGGGCTTACACGTATAAAATTTACACTTTGACGGAGAATGATCCTGAAAGTGAAGTGTCGCTGAAACTATTGATTTTTATGAGATATTTTAAGTTCAGAAATAAACTTTAAGCCTTTCAAACACAATACAGCTTCTGCAATTTGCGAAATGTTTGTATTTTTTGGCTAGTTCAACAAAGTACCTAATTTGTTTAATTGCAATAATAATATTGTTGCCGGTCGTGCAACCTTTTGAAAATTTAATATTTTTTAGGTTTCGACTTTTCCAACAAATTTTTACCCAAAAACGCAACATTTGCAATTCTCGCAGGAATTTTATGAGTGGAATTGCAAAAAATTCAACATTAATTAAAAAAACGATTATGTGCGTTATGCATACAGTTTTACGAATCATATAATAGTATCTTCTCAATGGGAAGAAGCAGAAATAACAATTTGCAAAACCTTCGGTATTTTCGCTGGGGAGTCATAAACAAAATAATAATTTGTTTATAATTAATAATAATTAATAATAATAATTAATAATAATAATTAATAATGTTGCCAAGTAGTAAACAGTTTGCAAATCTAATATAATGTTAGTACTTAGTTAATTATCACTCAGTACGATTTGCAAAATATTCGTAATTTTTGGCAAGTTTACTAAAGTAACTAATTTGTTTAATTGCAATTTTAATATTATTGCCGGCCGAGCAACGTTTTGCAAATTTGATAATTTTCAAATCTCAACATTTCTAACATAAGCTACCCAAAAACACAACCTTCGCTATTTTCGTTGGAATTTTAGGAGCAATGGGGGACAAATGTTGCAAATTAATTTTTTTAAACAAATTGCCGACCCGATCACGTTTTGCAAAATGTTATTTTATGTTCAACATATAAAAAAACAACTATAGAATTTTTTTGAAGACCTTCGGAATTTTTGTTAATTGATTAGCTATTTCCACTGTTCTAAATTGAGAAAAGATGTTGAATTTTTTTAAAAATCAAATTTTTTGGTCATAAATTCAATTACGTCTTTGAAAATAATTTGATGTTAATTGTTTTTGTCTACTGGTTTAATACCAATATTTTTTAATATTAATTTTTATTTATAAATTGTGAAAAAATTGTTCACAAACTCCGCTGGGATCCGAACCCAGGCCTTTCAGATTGCCGGACTGATGCTCTTACCCACTAAGCTACGGAGAGACAAGATTAATTTCAAGAAAATTGAGAAAAACAATGAAGAAATTAATCTCGTCTCTCCATAGCTCAGTGAGTAAGAGCAATCAGACCGGCAATCTTAAAGACCTGGGTTCGAATCCCAGCGGAACTTGAGAGACATTTTTTTGCAATTTAAAAATAAAAATCAATATTAAAAATAATATTGATTCTAGACCAGTAGAGAAAAAAATTAACATCAAGTTATTGAATACATTTTATCTGGTCCAAACCATCATTTTTGTTTGGCAATTCATATTTTTTATTAAAAATTCAACTATTTTGTGAAAAACTGAATTAATTTCACGAAAATTTAACTATTTGGTTGAAAATAAAGTTTTTCGATGAAAAATCATATTTACCCGCTGAAAATTCAAGTGTTTTTGGAGATAATTCGTTTTTTTACTTCACAATTCAACAATCTTGTAAAAATTGATTTATTTAGTTCAAAATTCATTTTTTTGGTAGAACATCAATCTTATTGGTGAAAAATTAATCTTTTTCGTTAAAAATTTAACTATTTGGTTAAAAAGACATCTTTTTTTTTTTGAAAATTCAACTACTTAGTTGAAAGCTAAATTATTTGGTTAAAAATCAAATCTTTTGGTTGAAGATTGATTTTTTTGATTAAATATTAAACTATTCGATTTTTAGAAAATTAATCATCTTCGTTAAAAAATCTTTTTTTTTAAGATTCATCATTTCAGTTGAAAATTGAACTATTTTGTTGATAATACGTTTTTTTTGTGAAGAATTAATTTTTTTGACTAAAATTTCCTTTTTTTGAAAATTATTATTTTAAATTAAAAATCGATCTCTTCTATTTGAAAATTTAAAAAGTATGTTGATAATTCATTCTTTTTTTTTAATTCATTTCTTTTTTAGATAAAAATTCAATTATTTAAGTTTTTTGTTAAAAATTGGTATTTCTTGGGTTAAAATTAATTTTTTTGTCTAAAAATTCAACTATTCTATTTTTTGGTGAGGAATTTATCCTTTATAAATAACAAATTTAACTTTTTAGTAAAAAATTCATGTATTTTGTTGAAAATTTATCCTTTTGGTTAGAAAATTCATCGTTTATGGTAGAAAAAGTCATCTTGTTTGATTGAAAACGAACTTTTTCGTTGAAAATTCAACTGGCTTGAAGAAAATTCGACTTTCGAGCTTGATAATTCAATTTTTTTTAGTTGAATCTTTTTCGTTTGGAAATAAAAAAAATTTGGTCGAAAATTCATCTTCAAAGAATGAAAATTCAACTATTTTCCTTCAGTCATTTTTTTTTGCTTGAAAATTCAACTGTTTTGTTAAAAATTCGTCTTTTTGATTGGAAATTCATTTTTTATGGTGGAAATATCAACTATGATATTTTTCGTCGAGAATTAATCATTTTTTATTAAAAATTCAAATACTTGGTTGAAAGCTGAACTTCTTTGTTATAAATTAAACTATTTTATTCAAAAGTCATCTTTTTTGAAAAAATGTAAATATTTGTTGAACATTTGTCTTTTTGGATTGAAAATTCAAATATTTGGAGAAAAAATGCAACTGTCTTTAACCTTTAATTTTTTTTATTTCAAAATTAATTTCTTTGGTTGAAAATTTAACTATTCTGTCGAAAATACCTTTTTTGTGAAGAATTAATTTTTTAAACTAAAAATTTAACTATTCCTTTTTTGAGAATTAATATTTCAAATTGAAAATTGATCTTTCCTATTTGAAAATTCAAAAATTATGTTCAAAATTAATTTCTCTTTGTTAAAAATTAATTTCTTTTGGTTAAAGATTAATCTCTTTTGTTGAAAATTTAACAATTCCATTTTTAGGAAATTCACCTTTTTCGTTAAAAATGTAAATATTTGGTTAAAAATTAATCTTTTTTTGTTCAAAATTCAACTACTCTGTTGAAAGTTGAATTACTTTGTTAAGAATTCATTTTTTTAAGATTCAATTCTTTGGATGAAAATTCGACTTTTTTGTTAGAAATTCGTTTTTTCTTCTTCTTGGATTGAAAATTCAAATATTTAAAAAAATCATCTTTTTGCCTCAAAAATTTAACTATTTGGTTAAAAGTGGAACTATTTTCTTAAAAATTCATCTCTTTTGCTTAAAAATTTAACTAGTTGGTTCTTAATGCAACTTCTCAGTTAAAATAAAATTTGTTGTTGAAAATTGGTTTTTTTCGTTCAAAAATTCATCTCTTTTTGCCTCATTCTGAATGCCTAAGGAAATTCTGAAGGCTACTGAAAAAAATATTTTTCAAAAAATATATATTTTAAACCGACCAATAATGCCGAGCCTGTTTTTCAATTTCGAGAACTTTTAAATAATTTTACCAATTGATATTTTGAAAGACAAAAATTGAAAATGGAAAAGATGGAAATTGAAAAATTGAAAAAAGTGTTTGAGTGTGATGTATAATTCAAAAATTGAGAAACAGCATTTTTCACGAAATTAAGGAAACTTGCAAGAAAGTTAGCTCGGCAATGCTTGATAACAGCTTGAAGTGAGACCTGAAAAAATAAGACGCAGGAAACATCATTCTAGTTTTTTCCAGTTTTTTCTGGGTAAATAAATTACCACATTTTTTAGTCCAACGAAAATAATTTCAGATAAACATTAGTGAGATTGAAATTCTTGAAATTCTGTACGTGCGAACTCCTAATTTTTATTATCACTAACAATTATTACAATAAAATTGAAAAGATAATAACATGTTTTTCAAACTATTACGCATTAAACGTTGGTATTTTACAGAAAAAGTTATGTAAACAAAATGGTATTTGAAGAATTGCAAAAAAAACAATAATTTCTTCTCGCTTTCCTCTTTGAAAAAATACCTGCACATAAATCATAAATTGTCAAAAAAGTCAATTTTTAGAAAAGAAGATTAATTTTCTACCATAATGAGAAATTTTCAACCAAATTCATGAATGTTCAACCAAATAGTTGATTTTGCAACTAGAAAAGGTCAATTTTTAACAAAAAATAGAAAGGTGATATTCAATTAACTAAATAATTTTCAACAAAGAAAAATGAATGTTCAACAAAATAATTAAATTTTCAACTAAAAAAGATTAATTTTCAACCAAAAATAGAAAATTTTAGTATTCAATTAACAAAATTAATTTTCAACCAAGAAAAACGAATTTTAAGCAAAATAATTAAATTTTCAACTAAAAAAAATGAAATTTCTAATAAAAGAAATGAATTTTTAATAAAGCTGGTCAACTTTTAACCTAAATTATCAGAAAAAATCAATTTATCGCCAAGAAGATTAATTTTGTACTATTATGAAGAATTTTCAACGAAATTCATGAATGTTCAACCAAATAGTTGAATTTTCAACTAAAAAAGAATAATTTTTAACGAAAAAATAGAATAGGTTAATATTCAATTAACTAAATTAATTTTCAACGAAGAAAAACGAATTTTCAACAAAATAATTAAATTTGCAACTAAAAAAGATCAATTCAAAACCAAAAATAGAATAGTTGAGTATTCAATTAACAAAATTAATTTTCAACCAAGAAAATCAAATTTTTAACAAATTAATTAAATTTGTAACCCAGAAAGATTAATTGTTTACAAAAAGAAAATTAATTTTTAACCTAAAACGACGAATTTTCAGCAAAAGAGTTTAAGTTTTCAAGTTAAAAATTGAATATTTTTGAAAAAGATGATTTTTAAACAAAAATGTAATCTTTGAAATTTCAACCAAAAAAATTTCAATTTTCAATTAAAAATAGTTCATGTTTCGATCAATAAAGATAGTACCAAGTTAGATAGTTTCAACAAAATAGTTGAATCCTCAAACAATACTATTTGACAATAAATACGAATTTTCAATTAAACAATTCGAATTTCAAGCAAATCGTTGAATTTTCAATCAAATGGTCGAATTTTCAATAAAAAAGACGCATTTTTTTAGAATAAAGTTGATTTTCCAACAACAACAAATTAATTTAATTCTTTTTTTAACAAAACAACAAAAGTTTGAATTAAAAAAAAATAGTTAAATTTTCGACCTTTTGAGTCAACAAATTTTTCCAAATAAACAAATTTTTGATCGGATATAATCTTGAGGTCCCCTATTTGAGTTTTGCCTTTTTTATTGTTTTTGTTTATCAATATCATGAATTTACATATTTTATTTTGTAATATTGGCACACCGTATTTCTAATTCTTATAGAAAATGTGAAATAAGGAAGATACAATTATTTTCCTTAGAAATAATGTAAAAAAATTTGATTAAATTATTTTCAAGTATGGTAATGTAAGAATAATTCCATATATATATATATATATATATATACAAATTTTCATAAACTGAAAAAATTTGAACAACAAAGAATCTTGACTGATTTTAATAATAATAATAGCAGTCAATTTCCATGATCCAATCTGTTGAATTTTTAACTGAAAAAAGTAATTTTTAACAAAAAAAAACGAATTTACTCCAAAATAGTTTCATTTTCAACCAAAGAGATGAATTCTCAATTTGTTGAATGTCTTTCAAATATCTTGAAATTTTCGTAATTTCTACAAAATTTTTAAAATTCCTTGAAATTTTTTTATTCACTTCAAATCCTTTGGAATTCCTTCAAATTTTCGGAATTTTTCAAAATCCTTCTAAAGTCCTCGAAATGTTTCAAAATCCCTTAAAATCCGTGGAAATCTTCTTAAATCTCTTGAAAACCGATGAAATCTTTTAAAAGTAGTTGAAATATTTGAAAAATTGGGAAGTACCTCGAAATTTTTTCTAATCCTTTGGAATCCCTTAAAACCTCCTGAGGAGATAGGCAAGGGCATTTCTGGATCAAGATTCCTATCTTACCAACATTGAGAAGATTCTATAGCTGGAGTGGTTCGTGTCCGTGCTAAGCTTCTAGAACGTCCTCGGAGGGCCCTGATGACGTCACAGAATAATGTTGCGCAATTGAGAGAACCGAATTTGCGTAAACAACTTTAAGGTTATTTACAACGATAGCCCTCCATATAAAATTTCACCTATCTGCATCTTTCGCTCATCAAGTAAATAAGGACAGGTATTTTTGAACGAATGTTTATTGATAAGGCAAGTTAATCATCCTTGTTTTTCTCATAATGAATAACCTTGAAGCTGCTTACCCAACTTTGGTTCTCACAATTGCGCAATATTATTCTGTGACGTCATCAGGTCCCTCCGAGTACGTTCTAGAAGCTTAGCACGGACACGAACCACTACAGCTATAGAATCTTCTCAATGTCGGTAAGGTAGGAATCTCGATCTAGATAGAAACATCATACAGTTCATACATTAAAATTAATTATGTTTCTTTTATTCGTACTCTTAATAAATTATATTTGTGGGCATGTTTCCCCTAGACCAGATTGCAGGAGTAATTAACCCCTCGTGTAGCTCTTTCTTTTGTTTTTCTTAACGTTCTTTATTTAAGACATGCCTACCAATAACTATGAAAAATGTCATTTTTTGATACACTCAAAAAACGATTTGGTTGAATAAAAAATATCTTGTTTTATTGAACCATATAGAATATGGTTATTATAAGGACAACAAAATATTTGGTTGGCCCAACTAAATTTTTTGATTGTGTTAACCAAATCTTACAGTAGTTGGAGTATTTGGTTGATTCAATAAAACAATTCAGTTGGGTCAATCAAATATTTTGTTGACTCAACTGAAATTCGTTTGATTCAACCAAATTTTCATGTATATCTAATAAAACGGTTTTTTTTGTTAAGGAAATTTTTTTTCTGAGTGTACTGTACGATATTATCTATAATGACACTAAACTATGGAAATTCAATGTTTTTAATTTTATCTTTACCTACCTAATGACCATTTAATTATGTGTTCTAGTTACTGTATCTAATCATTGACGTACTTTCACGTAAACAAGAAACGAAACGTCAGTTTAAACACGTAGCAAATGAATTTTCATTCACCTAGAAAAAAAATAGTCAGCAAAAAATAAAAGCGCAATTTTTCGTACTAATCTCATAATTTAGATGTTTTCATGAAATGTAAAACTGAAAATTTCTTACGTGGGGGAAACATTATATGGTGATGAGCTGGATCGCTCAGTAATCCGACTAGTAATCCAGTGTAATCCGAAGTAATCTACTTCTAATCCGAAGTAATTCAAGTAATATGAAGTAATCCGCGGGCAATTGGAACTAATCCACTTGTAATTTGGAGCAATCGATTTTTAATTGTAACTAATCCACTTGTAATTCAGAGTAATCCACTGCTAATCCGAAGTAATTCAAGTCGTATGGAGTAATCCACACTTGTAATTTGGAATAATCCACTTGTAATTTGTAGTAATCCACTTT
>CAKNXH010061704.1:20889-37094 GCA_932178445.1 Andricus quercusramuli
CATCCACTTTTAATTGGAACTAATCCACTTGTAATTCAGAGTAATCCTTTTATAGTTCGAAGTCTTTCAAGTAATATTGAGTAATGCACTTTTAATTGGAGCTAATTCACTTGTAATTTGAAGTAATCCACTTGTAATTGGAACTAATCCGCTTGTAACTCAGAGTAATCCACTGCTAATTCGAAGTAATTCAAGTCGTATGGAGTAATCCACACTTTTAATTTGGAATAATCCACTTGTAATTGGAACTTATTCACTTCTTATCCGAGGTAATTCAAGTAATATGGAGTAATCTACTTCTAATTGGAACTAATACACTTGTAATTTGGAGTAATCCACTTGCATATTAGAAATAATCCACTTGTAATTCAGACTAATCCACTTCTAATCGGAAGTAATTCAAGTAAAATGGAGTAATCCACTAGTAATTGGAACTAACCCACTTGTAATTTGGAGTAATCCACTTGTAATTGTAGCGAATCCACTTGTCATTCTGAGTAATCCACTTCTAATCCAAAGTCATTCAAGTAATCCGTATTAATTCACGTAATTCGGAGTTAATCAGTTGTAATCCGAATAATCCACTTGTAATTGAAATTAATCCACTTGTAATCTGGCGTAATCCACGTTTAGTCTGAAGTGATTTGAGTAATCCGCAGTAATTGAAATAATATAAAGTTAAACACTTTGTAATTCAGAGAAATCCACTTTTATTCTGCAGTTATTCAAGGAATCCGGAGTACTTCGCGTAATTCGGAGTATTCCACGCAATTCGGAGTTGACCAGTTATAATCCGAAACAATCCACTTGTAATTCGGAGTAAACCATTTGTAATCCAAAGTAATTTACTTGTAATCCGGTATAATCCACTACCTAACTACTTTTCATCTGGAGTACTCCAGTTCTAATGCGAGGTACATAATCTGCTTATAATCCAATGCAATACCTATAATCCAGCGTTCTCCTATTTGTGCACGTGTACAGTTGGGAGTATTTTGCTAAAAATTTATTTTTTTTTCTGCAGAAAACACAGCCACACAAAAAAAATCGTTTGTCGGCTCTGGAGGTCATACTATGTTTACTATATGTTTTTGGGGTCACTGAATTCGAATCCGAGGTCCAAAAACCCGCAGCACTTCAGGGTTCTGATATAATCTCAAAAAACCGCATAAGAATCTTTTTCCATGTCTGGAGGTCAAACCATGTTTACTATATGTTTTTGAGGTCGCTGAATCCAAATACGAGGTCCAAAAAACCCCAGCACGTCATGATTCTGACACAACCTCTAAAAACCTCATAAAATTTTTTTTCCGTATCTGCAGGTCAGGCCATGTAGATTATGTGTTTCTGGGGTCGCTGAATCCGAATCCGTAGTATATAAAACTCCAGCACGTCAGGGTTTTAATTTTTTTAAACTCGTGAAATTTATTCATGCGAATTACGTGTGTCTGCATCCAGGACACCTTCTCGCTTAGATTACGAGGTATTTTGAAGGTTATGTCGAAACCCGAAAATGCTAGGTGTTTTTCGACCCCGGATTCAGATTGAGCGACCCCAAAAACATAATGAACATGGTCTGACCCCCGGACTCGAAAAGAAATGTTTATGAGATTTTTTAAGGTTATGTTTAAACCCTCACCTGCTGGGATTTTTTGTACCTCGGATTCAGATGCAGCGACCCCAAAAACATATAATAAAAATGGTCTGACCCCCGGATTAAAAAAAAAATGTCATGACCTTTTTTGAGGTTTTGTCAGAACCCTGACTTGCTGGAATTTTTTGAACCTGGGATTCAGATTCAGCGACCCAAAAACATATAATAAACATGGTCTAACCCCCGGACTAAAAAAAATGTTTATGAGATTTTTTGAAGTTATTTTAAAACCCTCACCTGCTGGGATTTTTTGTACCTCGGATTCAGATTCAGCGACCCCCAAAACATGTAATAAACATGGTTTGACCCCCGGACTCGAAACAAAATTTTCATGAGGTTTTTTGAGGTTATTTCAAAACCCTGAATTTCTGAGATTTTTTGGACCTCGGATTTAGATTCAGCGACCCAAAAGCATATAATAAACATGGTCTGATCTCCAGACCCAGGAAAAGATTTTTCATGAGGTTTTTTGAGGTTATGTTAGAACCCTGACTTACTGAAATCTTTTAGACCTCGGATTCGGATTCAGTGACCCCAAAAACATATAGTAAATATAGTCTAACCTCGAGACCCGGAAAAAGAAAAGTCATCCTTTTGTTGAAAATTCAACTATTTTGTTGAAAATTCTTTTATTTTTGCAGGTGAAAAATTAATTTTTCAATTGGAAAAATATTATTATTCCATTTTTGATTGAAAAATTATCTTTTTTAGTAGAACATTTAGTTATTTGCTTGCAAATTTACCGTTTTTGGTTAAAACTATTTTGTTGAAAATTGTGCTTTTTTGGTTGAAAATTCATTCTTCTTCTGTAGAAAATTAATTTTTTTTTAAGAAAATTTAAATATTCCATCTTTGATGGAAAATTGATCTGTTTTATGTAAAAATTCAACTATTTGAGTACAATTTTTTTTTTTTAAGTTGAAAATCGAAGTACTTCCTTGAAAATTGATCTCTTTGTTTGGAAATTTAACTATTTTGTTGAAAAAATATTCCATCTTTGGTGGAAAATTGATCTTCTTCATGTGAAAATTCAACTATTTGAGTTGAAAAATAATTTTTTCAAGTTAAAAATCCAACTACTTCGTTGAAAATTCATCTCTTTGGTTGGAAATTCAACTATTTTGTTGAAAAAACGTATCTCAAATTTGGATGATTTTTGCGATTAAAAGTCGGGACTTTTCAAGTCTAAATCTTCCAAATTGAAAAATTTTAAATGTAAGTCATCGCAATTGCGGAATTTTTAATTGTAGATTTTCAAAATGAAAACTCTTCAATATTGAAGATTTAAAATTTAAAGTTCTGCCATTTTTAAGGATTAAAATTGAAAATTCTTGAAATTTGAAAATACTGAATTGAAAGTTATTTAATTTTCATGATTTATATTTTAAAAGTATGAAATTTCGAACGTTTTTTCAAGAGAATTTTTAAATTTTGAAGATTTACATACAATATTAAAGATTCTTCAATTTGAACGATATTTAATTTTAAATTCTTCAATTTTAAAGATTAACAATTAAAGATTTATTATTTTGGAATCTATTTAGTTTGAAACAATGTAGCTTTTGACATTTTTTTGGAATATCTAGTTCAATTTTGAGGACTTGAATAAAAAAATCTTCAATTTTGAATATTTTCAATTAAACTCTTCAATATTTAATGTGAATAATAGAAAATGATGCAACTTTGCATGCTTTTCTTGGAATAATTCCATTCTGAAGATTTGAAATTGAAAAATAATAAATTGTGAAGATTTAAAATTGAAACTTATTCAATTTTAAAGATGTATATATAAAAATTCTCACATTTTTGCAAAATCTAAAGACAATTTATAATTGTAAATTTGCAAAATTAAAAACTCTTTAATTTCAAAGATTCAAAATTTAAACCTCTGCATTGTTAAAGAGTTACAATTGAAAATTCTTAAATTTTGAAAACATAGAATTTAAATTTATTCAATTTTCTAGATTTATATTTTAAAGGTATATCGTTTGGAATGTTTTTTTAATAGTTCAATTTTTAAAATTGAAAATTCTTTAATTTCGAATATTTGCAATTAGAGACTCTTCAATATTTAATGAATGGCCCCTTATTAAGAGACAATTTTCTTTATATTTTTCTAAATGTGTATGTTCTGACCCCAGTTTTATAAAAATTTAGACAGCTCTCTAGATGAGGCTTGATATGTTACAAAAATAGAAGATTTATCATTTAACTATTAGATATTATTATTTCATTTATTTTTAGCTTGATGCACCAAAAACAAATTTTCGACCTTTCGAAATTTTCAGTTACAGTAACTGAAAATTCCTAAACTGTAACAGAATTTTCTAAAATATGTGACTGGAGCGTTATGCAGTTGCCGTTGCTGAAATTTCTGTTACAGTTTAGGAAAATTTGGAAACGGTTTCTGCATAAAGCTTTAGTGACGCGTCTCTGAAAAATTCCTACAGAAATTTCTAACAGTCTGTTTATAAATATAGGAAATTTATTCCTGAATTTTTTAAAGACTAAAAAATTACTTGAAAAGAAAAAATTGCTTGAGTAAAAGAAATTCGAGGACAAAACCTTCAAGTGATTTCTTGGATAAAAATGTCTTGGAATACGATTATTAAGCGTGAAAAAATGATATAAAAAGTTACGAGTACGGAAACTAGACATCTGCGAATATTTGCATTGACGTACACAATGTCATGCATTTTACTGGCACTGATAATTAAATGCTGCCTGAATTAAAACTGTAAAGTTATATGGAGCCATAAAAAATCTAGATTCTAGTTTGTAGAAATGGTAGGTTGTTAAATTTAACGATTCTACAAAGTAAAGATATAAAAAAAGGCTTCTAATCACCCGAGTTAATGATTCAACTTTTATCTCACTTAATTGACCGATGGTCAATTTCCGCCCCAGATACCTGCGTGCGGTTCCCCCACTACGCGGCTCGCCCTCACTTAACCGAACTGGTGCCGCCGAGCCTGGTCAGCGCGAGTCCTTTGTACAAGGCTCGGCGGCAGCAGTTCGGCTGAGTGAGGGGAAGCCGTGTAGTGGGGGAACCGTACGCAGGTAGCTGGGGCAGACTCGTCATTTGCCCTCCAGAAAAATACTCAGCTATTCTTCTAAAGGCCTGACACGTTTCAGGCAATTAGAACAAACCAACCATATAGTATTGAAATATATTGAATGGCCATTTACTTTTTTCCGTGATCGAATAGCAACATAAAAATAAAATATTTTTTGCTTGTTATTTAGCTTATATTGAAATCTACAAATGCCTACGACATAACTTCAAATTTAAAATATAAGGAGAAAAATCGATTGAAAATATTTTTTGCACGTTGTAAAATTACAATTTCATTTTTCAACCTAATTTTTATTATTTTTATGGTTTCCAAGTTTCTGCATATCCAAATGTCATTTCAAGAAATTTGCATAGGTAATGCAAATATTTTTTAACTATTTTGTTTCAATTTTTTTTAATTAATTCATTTTTTGTTCAAATTTGATATTTATTTAGTTGAAATTTCACGTATGTTGTCGAAAATTTGTCTTTTTCGGTACAAAAGTAATCTTCTTGGTTGAAAATTCATGTTTTTGAATAAAAATTTGACTATTCTGTGATAGATTAATCTAAATTGTGAAAAAATGTATTTATATTGTTAAAAATTCGTTTTTTGGGTTGTAAATTAATTTTTTTTAGTTTAAATTCATGCATTTTGTGAAAAATTTGTATTTTTTGTAGAAAATTAATCTTTTTGCTGGACAATTTATATTTTTGCTTCAAAATGGAACTATTTTGATGCAAAATTCAACCATTTCGTTAAAAACTATTTTTTTTTAAATGTTACTGTTTCAACTGAAATGTTAACTAGTCAATTTTTTATTGTAAATTCATATTTTTAGTTAAAAACTTGACTGTTTGGTTAAAAATTCATATATTTGGTTAAAGATTTTCTATTTTTTTTTGTAGAAAACTGATCTTCTCGCTTAAAAATTTATCTTCTTGTTTGAAAATTCAACTATTTTGATACAAATTATTTGTTTCGTTAGTGAGAACTTTTTTTGGTCAAAATATAATCATTCCATTTCTAACTGAAATCGATCTCTCTTAGTTGAAAACTCAACTATTTGGTAGAAAATTAGTCTATTTTGTTGAAAATTTGAATTTTTTGGTAGAAAATTAATCTTCTGGGTCAAAAATTTATCTCCTTGGATGAAAATTCAACGATTTTGTTAAAAATTCATTTTAATTTGTTCGTAGAAACTTAGGGTTTTATTTTGAAATATAATTATTCTATTTTTGGTTGAAAATTTATCTTTTTTAGTTGAAATCTTTGAAATCCCTTGAATTTTCTTTAATCCTGTAAACCCTGTAAAAATCAGTTTAGGTCCTTCTAATGCCTTTAGAATTGGTTGAAATCTCTGAAATCTCGTGAAAATGTTAGAAATCCCTTAAATTTTTTCAAAATCATTGAAATCCCTTAAAATCCTTTGAAATCCCGTCAATTATTTTGAAATTTGTAATATCTATTAAAAAATCTCTTCAAAATTTTTGTTCAAATTTAATGTTATCAGATGAAACGTATTCAAATCTCTTGAAATCCCTTGAAATATTTGAAATTCTCTGGATTTTTGGAATATTTCAAAATACTCTAAACGCTTTGAAACTCTAAAATCCTTTCAAATCCCTAAAATAAATTGATATCCTTTAACTGCCCTTAGAATCTGTTGAAATCTTTGAAATCTCGTGAAAACTTTAGAAATCCTTCGAAATGTTTTAAAATCTTTGAAATCCCCTAAAAAACTTTGAAAGCCCGTGAATTATCTTTAAATTTTTTATATCTTTCAAAATTTCTTCAAAATTTTTGAAAACTTTGAAATCCTATGAAATCAGATGAAACTTTTTTGAAATATCTTGAAATCGCTTGAAACCTTTTGAAATACTCTAAAAGCTTTGGTACCGTACGAAATCCTTTCAAATTCTTTAAATGAGTGTAAATCCTTAAAAATCCCTTGGAGAATGTTGAAATCTTTGAAATCCATTGAAATACTTTGAAATTCCATGAATTCTCTTGAAACTTGTAATATCTCTTGGAATTTCTTCAAAATTTTCGAAAATTTTTTAATCTTATTGAATCAGATGGAATATATTGGAATCTCTTGAAATCTCTTAAAATCCCTCGAAATCTTCGAAATTCACCGACATTTTTTGGAATCTTTTAAAATAGTATAAGAAGTTTGAAACCCTATGAAATCTTTTTAAGTCCCTCAAATTAGCTTGAATCCTTCAAATGCCCTTAGAATCTGTTAAAATCATTGAAATCCTGTGAATTATTTGAAAATTGTAATAAATCATAAAATTTCTTCGAAATTGAAAAAAATTTTGAAGTCGTGTGAAATCCTTTGAAATCAGATGAAACTTATTGAAATCTCTTGAAATCTCTTGAATTATCTTGAAATTTGTATTATCTCTTAAAATTTCTTTAAAATTTTTGAAAAGCGTTGAAATCCTTTGAAATCAGCTAAAATTTATAAAAATCTCTTGAAATCTCTTGAAATTTCTTTGAAATCTCTGGAAATCTCTTGAAATCTTTGAAACTCACTGAAATTTCTTGGAACCTCTTAAAACACTATGAAAGCTTTAAAATTCTGTGAAATATTTTCGAGTCCCTGAAATCAGCTTAAATCCTTCAAATGCGCTTGAAATCTGTTAAAGTCATTGAAATCACTTGATATACTTTGAAATTCCGTGAATTATCTTGAAATTTTTAATATCTTTTAAAATTTCTTTAAACTTTTTGAAATTGTTGAAATCCTTTGAAATCAGATAAAAATTATTGAAATCTCTTGAAATCTCTTAAAATCCCTTCAAATTTTTGAAATTCACTAACATTTTTTGGAATCTTTTGAAATACTAGAAAAACGTTGAATCCCTATAAAATCCTCACAATTCCCTGAAATTAGCTTAAAGCCTTTAAATGCCCTTAGAATCTGTTAAAATCATTGAAATCCTGTGAATTATTTGAAAATTGTAATAAATCTTAAAATTCCTTCAAAATTAAAAAAAATTTGAAGTCGTATGAAATCCTTTGAAATCAGATAAAACTTATTGGAATCTTTTGAAATCTCCTGAAATCTCTTGAAATCTCTTGAATTTATTGAAATCTCTTGAATTATCTTGAAATTTGTAGTATCTCTTAAAATTTCTTGAAAATTTTTGAAAAGTGTTGAAATCAGATAAAATTTAGAAAAATCTCTTGAAATCTCTTTAAATTTCTTGGAACCTCTTAAAACTCTATAAAAGCTTTAAAATTCTGTAAAATCTTTTCGAGTCCCTGAAATCAGCTTAAATCCTTCAAATGCGCTTAAAATCTGTTAAAATCATTGAAATCACTTGATATACTTTGAAATCCCGTGAATTATCTTGAAATTTGTAATATTTTTTAAAATTTCTTTAAACTTTTTGAAATTGTTGAAATCCTTTGAAATCAGATGAAAAGGATTGAAATCTTCTGAAATCCCTTGAAAACTTTGAAATTCACTGACAATTTTTGAAACCGTTAAAAATACTAAAAAAAACTTTGAAACCCTGTAAAATCCTTTCAAGTCCCTAAAATCAGCGTAAATCCTTTGAGTGCCCCTAAAATCCGTTAAAATCCTTGAAATCCCTTAAAATCCTTTAAAATCTCGTTAATTCTCTTGAAATTTGTAATGTCTCTTGAAATTTCTTGAACATATTGGAAATATTTTAAATCTAATGCAATCGGATGGAACTTATTGAAATCTCTGGAAATCTCTTGAAATCCCTTGAAACCTTTGAAACTCACTGAAATTTCTTGGAACCTCTTAAAACAATATAAAAGGTTTAAAACTCTCTAAAAAAATTTTTTTCGAGTCCCTGAAATCAGCTCAAATCCCACGGAAAAAAATACTTTGTCAATGTAAAAAAAAAATTGATACTTCAACAAAATAAATTTGTAAAGATTGGACTATTAAAAAAAATGGGTTAAATTAACAAAGTTGGCATTGTTAGGAAAATCTTTGTAACAGTGACAAAGTTATTTGTTTATATAATATAATATATAATTATTAAGAAATATTTTTAATTTTAATAAATAATGTTTAATGTAACAAATAATCCTGTTTGTCAGAGTAACAAATAACTTTGTTAGTTATAAATTGGTTTCATGGTAACAATGTGAGTTTGTTATTTCAGTAAACAGGTTTTGTTATGGAATTAACAAAGTTGGCATTGTTATTTTAACTATGTTTTATTTGTCAATATAAGCATGTTATTTGATAAAACAGCATTATTTTCAGTAACAAATTATTAGATTGTTAAAATGACAAAGCCTTGTTTTCCGTGCCTTCAAATGCGCTTACAATCTGTTAAAATCATTGAAATCACTTGATATACTTTGAAATCCCATGAATCATCTTGAAATTTGTAATATCCTTTAAAATTTCTTTAAACTTTTTGAAATTGTTGAAATCCTTCGAAATCAGATGAAATTTATAGAAATCTCTTGAAATTTCTTGAAATCTCTTGAAATCTCTTCAAATCCCTTGAAAACTTTGAAATTCACTGACAATTTTTGAAACCGTTAAAAATACTAAAAAAACTTTGAAACCCTGTAAAATCCTTTCAAGTCTCTAAAATCAGCTTAAATCCTTTGAATGCCCCTAAAATCTGTTAAAATCTTCGAAATTTTTTGAAATACTTTAAAATCCCCTGAATTCTCTTGAAATTTGTAATATCTCTTGAAATTTCTTCAGAATTTTCGAAAATTTTTGTATCTTATTACATCAGATGAAATATATTGGAATCTCGTGAAATCTCTTAAAATCCCTCGAAATCTTTGAAATTCACTGACATTTTTTGGAATCTTTCAAAATAGTATAAAAACTTTGAAACCCTATGAAATCTTTTCAAGTCCCTGAAATTAGCTTGAATCCTTTAAATGCCTTTAGAATCTTTTAAAATTATTGAAATCCTGTGAATTAATTGAAAATTGTAATAAATCTTAAAATTTATTCGAAATTAAAAAAAATTTGAAGTCCTCTGAAATCAGATGAAACTTATTGAAATCTCTCGAATTTCTTGAAATCTCTTGAATTATCTTGAAATTTGTAATATCTCTAAAAATTTCTTTAAAATTTTTGAAAAGCGTTGAAATCCTTTGAAATCAGATGAAATTTTTAAAAATCTCTTGAAATCTCTCGAAATTTCTTTGAAATCTCTGGAAATCTTTCAAATTCACTGAAATTTTTTGAAACCGTTAACAATACTAAAAAAAACTTTGATACCTGTCAAATCCTTCCAAGTACCTAAAATCAGCGTAAATCCTTCAAATGCGCCTAAAATCTGTTAAAATTCTTGAAATCCCTTGAAATACTTTAAAATCTCGTGAATTCTCTTGAAATTTGTAACATCTCTTGAAATTTCGTCAAAATTTTGGAAATATTTTAAATCTAATGCAATGGGATGGAACTTATTGAAATCTCTGGAAATCTCTTGAAATCCGTTGAAATCTTTGAAACTCCCTGAAATTTCTTGGAACCTCTTAAAACACTATAAAAGGTTTAAAACTCTGTAAAAAAATTTTTTTCGAGTCCCTGAAATCAGCTCGAATCCTTCAAATGCGCTTACAATCTGTTAAAATCATTGAAATCACTTGATATACTTTGAAATCCCATGAATTATCTTGATATTTGTAATATCTTTTAAAATTTCTCTAAAATTTTTGAAATCGTGACTATACTTTGAAATCAGATGAAATTTCTTGAAATCTCTTGAAATCTCCTGAAATCCCTTGAAAACTTTGAAATTCACTGACAATTTTTGAAACCGTTAAAAATACTAAAAAAACTTTGAAACCCTGTAAAATCCTTTCAAGTCCTTAAAATCAGCGTAAATCCTTTGAATGCCACTAAAATCCGTTAAAATCCTTGAAATCCCTTGAAATACTTTTAAAATCTCGTGAATTCTCTCGTAATATCTCTCAAAATTTCTTGAAAATTTTTGAAAATTTTGAAAACCTTTGAAATCAGATGAAACTTATTGAAATCTCTTGAAATTTCTTGAAATCTCTTGAAATTCCTTGAAATGCCTTTAAAGTTTTGAAATTCACTGACATTTTCTGGAATTTTGTAAAATACTAAAAAAATCTTGAAAACCTATAAAATCCTTTCAAGTCCCTGAAATCAGCTTAAATCCTTTAAATGCCCTGAGAATCTTTAAAAATCTTTGAAATCCCTCCAAATACTTTGAAATCCCGGGAATTATATTTGAATTTGTAATACATAACTCTTAAAATTTCTTCAAAAATGTTTGCAATCGTTGAAAACCTTTGAAATCAGATGGAACTTATTGAAATCTCCTGAAATCTCTTGAAATCCCTTGAAATCTTTGAAATCCCTTGGTATACTTTAAAATCCCGAGAATTATCTTAATATTTGTAATATCTCTCAAAATTTCTTTAAAATGTTTGAAAATTTTGAAATCAGATGAAACTTACTTATCTTTTAAAATACTAGAAAAACTTTGAAACCCTATAAAATTCTTTCAAGTGCCTGAAATTAGCTTAAATCCTTTAAATGCCCCAAGAATCTTTCAAAATCTTTGAAATTCCTTGAATTCTCTTGAAATTTATGTCTCTTGAAATTTCTTCAAAATCTTATAAATTTTTTAAATCTGATACAATCAGATGGAACTTATTGAAATCTCCTGAAATCTCTTGAAATCCCTTAAAATCTTTGAAATCCCTTGGTATACTTTGAAATCCCATGAATTATTTTAATATTTGTAATATCTCTTAAAATTTCTTGAAAATCTTTGAAATTGTCTACAATTTTTTTTAACCTTTTAAAATATTCTAAAAGCTTTGAAACCCTAAAAAATCCTTTCAAATATTTGAAATCTCATGGAAATTTTAGATATACTTTGAAATATTTTGGAATTTTTGAAAACCCTTGAAATATTTAGAAAACATCAGCTTTCAATTTCGAGAAAATGTGGCATTAGTGACATTTTTGTAAAAATAGTAGCAAAACAGTGCTAATGCTCAAAATTATTATCACAATTTATAATTACTTAAAATTTCCAATTTCGAAAGCTTTTAATAATCCAATTTAAAAAAAAAGTTTTTAGTCAAATCAGAATGAACCCATGATACTAAAAAAATAGGTATTTTTCAAAACTAAACATGTTCAATACGAAAATTATGTTAAAAATTGATTATAAATTTATATGGAGAGTTTCAGAGAAAGTAATAAAATAATAAATCGTAGGATAGAATAATTGTCCTTTTAGTCTTGGTTTCTTAATGAAAATTATGCAATTTATTGATTTATTGTTACGCTAACTTTATCTTTTGGTTCAACGTTCAAGTAAAATAAGCATAAAATTAATGATATGCAAATAGATCTCAAGGCGTTAATTTAGCTCAATGTACTTATAATCTAATTTCGTAAATTTGCATCGATCATGTTTCGCCTTATCTATTTGAATGAGTTGAATCATTTTGTATGCAAACCACATGATGCATCAGAATAAATTACGGAAAACTTCCTCGTCTAAGGACCACTATTTTTATATCTAAAAAAACATGAATTAAAGATTTTACAATATTTAAGATTTGAGCAGCAGTCAAGAACGCATTATTATACAAAAAAATAAAAAAATCAGATTTTAAACTTAAACACATCTATACTTGAATAGTATAGTACCTACTATTACATTTTCAACAAATTTTTTTAATTTTCAACCAAAAAGGTTGCATTTTCTACTAAAACATAATTTTTCCACAGCATCGAATATTTGGAAAAAAAAATTAACTTTTTAACCTGAAAACATTAATTTTTTACTAAATAGTTGCCTTTGCAACCAAATAGTTGAACTTTGAAGCAGGAAAGATGAATTTTGAACACAAAAGTTGAATTTTCAACAAAAAGTTAAATTTTCAACAGAGAAAGATTTTTCTGCCAAGAAAGAAAGAAATATTCAACCAAAATTTTAAAGTATGCCAAAAAAGGAATTTTCTACAAAACAGTTGAATTTATAACCCGAACATATGAATTTTCAACTAAAAATGGTGAATTTTCAACAATAAATCGAGCAAAACTAATAGTTCATTATTAATTTTTAATTTGTAATTTATTGAAAAAGTGGGAAATTTAATTCAAAAATGAATTTTCAACCAAGTAGTTCAATTTTCAACCAAATTTTTTTAACAAGGCAATTCCAATTTCAACGAGGTAGGTGAATTTTCAACTCAAAAAGATGAATTTTCACCTAAAAAAGATCGATTTTCAGTTTAAAAAATTAATTCTTACAAAAAAAAGGATTTTTCAACAGACTGGTTCAATTTTTCACCAATTAAATGAATTTTTAATAAAGTAATTTAACTTTAAACAATGTAGCTAAAGTTTTAACCAAAAAGCATGAATTATCAATGAAAAATTTGGTAGTTTAATTTTCGACCCAAAAAAATAAATTTTCAACCAAGAAAATAATTTTTTTTCCAAAAAGACGAATTTGTAACAAATACATGAATTATCAACCAAATCGTCCAGTTTTCACATGAAAGATTGATTTTTAACCGAAAGTATTAAAAATGTGAATTTTCAATAAATTAGGAAGATCATTTTTTTTAACAAAAAGAAGAATTTTCAACGAATACATGCATTTTCAACCAAATAGTTGAATCTTCACCTAAAAAATATTAATTTTCAACTGAAAATGGCATGGTGCAATTTTCAATTCCGAAAATTAATTTCCATTAACAAAAACTATTTTTAAACATAAATTAAATTTCCAATCAACTAAGTGAATTTTCATGAAAGTAATTTAACTTTCAACCAAGTAGTTTAGTTCTGACCGCAAAAATATCAATTTTAAACCAAAAATGGAACAGTTGGTCAATTTTCAACAAAAAGTCGAGCAAAACGAATAGTTAAATATTAATTTTTAATTTGTTGAAAAAGTTGAAAAATTAATTCAAAAATGAATTTTGAACCAAATAATAGTTGAATTTTCGCCTAAAAAAGATCGATTTTCAGTTTAAAAAATTTATTAAAAAAAAAAGAATTTTTCAACAGAATGATTCAATTTTTCACCAGTTTAGTAGTTTAATGTACGATCCGAAAAAATAATTATTTTTGTCAAAAAATACGAATTTGTAACAAATAAGTGAATTTTCAACCAAATCGTTCAGTTTTCACATAAAAAATTAATTTTTAACTAAAAATACTAAAAAGGTGAATTTTCAATAAATGTAGATCATTTTTTTAGCAAAACGACGAATTTTCAACAAATACATGCATTTTCAACCAAATAGTTGAATCTTCACCAAACAAATATACATTTTTAACTAAAAATGGTATTGTTAAATCTTCAGTTCAGAAAATAAATTCTCAACAGATGCAGTATTGAACAAAAAAGACAAATTTGAAACTATGAAAGATTCTTCAGTAAAAAACAAAAAAAATTTCAACCAAGTTGTGGAATTTTCTAGCCGAAAAGGAGAATTTTCTACAAAACAGTTTAATTTTCAACAAAAAAATATGACTTTTTAACAAAATAGTTGAATTTTCAACAAAATAATTAAATTTTTAACAAAAAACAAAACAGTTGTATTTCCACCAAAAAAATTACTTTTCAATAAAATAGTTAAGTTTTATACCAAAGAGATAAATCTTCAACCAAAAAAAATTATTTTTTCACAAAGTAGTTCAACATTCGACCAAACAAAACAGTTGAGTTTTCGTCAAAAAAATTATTTTTAACAAAATAGTCAAGTTTGCAACCATAGAGATGAATCTTCAACCAAAAAATTAATTTTTTACAAAGTAGTTTAACTTTCAACCAAGTAGTTGAATTTGCAATAAAAAAAAAGATTAGTTGTAGACATAATGTTTTAAATTTGAACAAAATAATACATTTTTTAACCAAAAGTATCGAATCCTGAATAACATACTCAACAGTAAGCTTTTAAATTAAAAAGAATTAACTTTCAATCATAAATATTTTGCAATACAGAAAGACGCATGTTCAATAAAACAGTTTAATTTTTGAAAAAAAGACTCTTTAACCAAATATTTGAATGTTCAACAAAAAAATAAAATTTTCAACCAAAACTGATAAATTCTGAATCAAAAATATAATAGTAGACTTTTCAATTGAAAAGAATTTTCAAGAAAAGGAATCAATTATCAAAGATGAATTTTTTGACCCAAAAAGACGAATGATTAACAAGAAAGTTGAATTTTCGACCAAAAAAGATGAGTTCTTGACAAAATATTTGAAATATGTTCAAAATAATTAATTTTTTAATCAAATGTATATAATAGTAGATTCTTCAAATTTAAAAAAAAATCAACTTTCAGCCAAAAAGGATGATTTTCTAGCAAAATATACATTTTAAATCCAAAAGGATGAATTTTCAACAAAACAGTTACATTTTTAATAGAAAGAATGACTTTTGCAAGGAAATATTTGAATTGTCAACAAAATAATTAAATTTGCAACAAAAATTAGATTTTTCAATAAAAAAGAATTAATTTCAAATCACGGAAGATGAATTTCTAATCCAAAAAGTTTAACAAAACAGCTGAATTTTCGACCAAATAGTTTTTGTTAAAATATTGGAACTTTTAACAAAATGATTAATTTTTTAACCAAAAGTATTTAATAGTAGATTTTCCAAATGAAAAAAAAAAACTATTAATTTTCAACCAAAAAGGATGACTTTTCTACCAAAAGATGAATTTCCAATCGAAAGCGATGAATTCAGGTATATTTTTAAAAATTTGTTTTTTTCGATAGAAAATAAATCTTATTGGTTGCAAATTCATGTTTTTTGGTTAAAAATTCAACTATTTTATGAAACATTAATCTACTTTGTAGAAAATGTAATTATATTATTAAAACTTTTTTTTTGAATAAATTTTCTTTTAAAACTGAAAAACTTAACGTTTCTCTTTTCAGTTGATAATTCATCTTTTTTAATTGAAAATTCCGCTATTTGGTTGTGCATTCTGTATTTTTTTTAAATACGTCTTTTTTGGTAGAAAATTAATCGTCTTGCTTAAAAAGTTATATATTCTGTTCGAAATTGAACTATTTTGATGAAAAATTTAACCATTTTGTTGAAAATTTGTTGTTCTTTTATTGGTGCAAAATTCGTTTTTTTTGTTGTTGAAAATTCTTTTTTTGTTGTTGTTGAAAATTCCTTTTTTTCAACTAAAAATTGTCAATTTTTTTGCACAAAATTCATCTTTTTGGCTTGAAATTTTAACAATTTAGTTGAATTTTTTCTTTCCTGACTGAAAAATCTTTCTTGTTTAAAACTTCAACTCTTTTGTTAAAAATTAATATTTTTTGGTCAAAAATTCTAATTTCATACTGAAGATTTGACTTTTTGGATAGAAAATTCATCCTTTTGATTGGGAAAGTTAACTTTTGGGTAGAAAATTAATCTTCTTGTTAAAAAATTCATCTTTTTTGTTGGAAATTCAACTATTTTGTTAAAAATTCTTTCATTTTTGTAGGTGAAAA
>CAKNXH010061704.1:45008-95210 GCA_932178445.1 Andricus quercusramuli
ACACTTCTTCCTCATCTACTTCCTCCTCTCCTTACTTCCTCCCACACCCCCCTTCACTTTCGCTAGTTCCGCTCTCCCCCCCACCCCAATTTCCCATGATTTCCCACCACTCCGCCTGCTTTTGTACACTTTTTTCTTATCTACTTCATCCTCTCCTTACTTCCTCCCATACACCCCTTCGATTCCGCTAGTTCCGCTCCCCTCACTTCCACTACGTCCCCTCCCCTGATTTTCCCTCATTTTCCACCAGTTCTCCTACTTTCCCTGAACTCATTTCCCCTCATGTCCTCTAGTTCCCCTCTATCAGGATTAGGGCTTTAAATAAATAAAGTACAGAAATTATAGACGGTTTTAGAACGCTCTTTATTGTACCAAGGCAGAATTGCGACTGACTTTAGTGAAAAACACAGCCCACAGAGAAGTACTTTCATAGAAATCATATCGTCACGCATCGGTATTTTATAAACAAACCTCAATTAAGCAGACCCAGTCTCGAACCAAGCAAAGCCTGCGTTTTAAGTATCAAAAATATAAGACCATCTGTTATTCGCTTTTTGTTCTTTTAAACTAAATCTTCTAACACTCCCACTCAAAAAGTGAAAACAACAGAGTATTATGAGTACTTACTAAAATATACAATAAATTTTTTATGTAATGGATAATTATTCATAATTGAATAGAAGACATATAAAATGAAAAATATACAGATGTAGGTTTGATAACTGACTAATGTAAACCGATAGTGAATCTGATCTGCATAAGCCTTGAAGCAGCCACCGTCTTTGTAAATATGTCTGCCAGCTGGTCATCTGTGGACAGATATTTGAGACATATATATCCTTTTTGGATTAAATCTCTAGTGAAATGGTATTTAATGTCAATATGCTTTGTCCTTTTATGATGCGTGGGGTTATTTGCAATAGAAATACAACCGGTATTGTCTTCATACATGACAATAGCTTCTTTTATATTTATATCAATACTATTTAATAACGACTTAAGCCACATTGCTTCTTTTACACCCTCAAAGAGTGCTATGTATTCAGCTTCTGTGGAAGAAGTTGCAATACAATTTTGTCGTCTAGTATTCCATGTTATTGCACATTTTTCAAAAATTTTAAACAGATATCCGCTTGTACTTTTCCTATCAATCTCGTTACTACCCCAGTCTGTATCAACGTAGCCAATTAACATATTTTTGAACTCATTTTTGATATACGATAGTTTTAGTTCTAGAGTACCTTTCACGTACCTTAACACCCTTTTTAGGCATTTCCACAATTCTTTCGTATTCTTACTTTGGTATCGACTCAAGAAATTAATTGAAAAACAAAGGTCAGGTCTTGTAGATAGCATCGCATACATTAAGCAACCAATCAAATTTTTACAAGGTGCGTTGCAGCTATCTTCTGAATTCAAAGCACCATAATCTATTTTTAACGGTAAAGGTGTATCTATGGATTTACAATCACTCATTCCAAATCTTTGCAAAACATTCTTCAAATAAGAAGTCTGATTTAATGATATTGTTTCTTTACTTCTTTCAATCGAGATTCCTAGAAAAACTTTAATTTCTTTCATATCCGTCATTTTAAAACAACTACATAAATATTCCTTGAATTTTAACATGGTTTCTTGATTATATGATACTATAACAATGTCATCAACATATAACAACAAATAAATGTTTTTACTTACATGACCTCTGTTCAAGTAATACAGACAGTTATCAGCTGAAGAATTTTTAAAATCTTTTTCTTTCATTATCTTATCAAATCTTTCATACCAGCAACGAGATGATTGTTTTAATCCATACAATGATTTATTTAATTTACAAACCTGATCACTATTTGCTTCAACGCCTTCAGGAATTTGCATGAAAATTTCTTCATGCAATATTCCGTTTAAGAAAGCGCTCTTCACATCCATTTGATGAATTAAAAGATCAAATTGATTTGCAAATGCCAGAAAAAGACGAAAAGTGGAAATTCTTGCTACTGGTGCAAAGATTTCATCATAATCTACTGAGTATTTTTGAGTGAAACCTCGTGCAACCAGTCTAGCCTTGTACTTTGTAGAATTCCCAAATTCATCGTTTTTTATTGTGAATACCCATTTACAAGTTATAATATTTTTCTTTAAAGGTTTTGGTACGATTGTCCAGGTATTATTTATTTTAAGTGATTCCAGCTCGTCCTTTATAGCCAGCTCCCACTGAGTTCGATCATCCCTTTCTTTAATTTCTTGGATATTTTTAGGGACTTCGTAAATAACAACTTGCATACATGCTGTATAGAAATCGAACTCATTGTTGTCATTTTCTTTGTAACATTGCTGAGGACGATTTTTGAGCCTATCACTTCTTCTTAATTCAGATAGTTTTTGTTCATTATTTTGTGATTTAATTTCAGGTAATAGAGATTTGCTACTTTCAGGAATTTGCACGTTTTCTGTGTTTTCATCACAGTTTTCGTTATTGGTTATCGGGACTTTAGTAGGTGGACTAATCCTTTCAGATAACCGTGGCCGTGAAACCTTGAAATTAGTTTCATCGAAAATAACATCACGTGCCCTCTGAAACTTTCCAGTTTCAGGGTCCCATATTTTGTACCCATTTGGTTCATACCCGACAAGAATTCCTTTGACTGATTTATTGTCAAATTTAGAGTTTCTTGTTTTTGAATGCACATATGCAGTAGAACCAAATACCTTCAAGTAATTTAATCTGGGCTTTTTATTATGCCACAGTTCATACGGGGTTTTTGAACTTTCAACAGCTTTACTGGGCGTTAAATTGATTAAATGAGTTGCTGTCAAAACAGCTTCGCCCCAAAACTGTTTATCTAAATCTGCTGCGTTTACCATTGCACGCGCTTTTTCAGTAATGGTTCGATTCATGCGTTCAGCTACCCCGTTTTGCTGAGGTGCACTGTAAAAACTATGGTTCCATTTTAACTGAGCATCACTTTTTTAGCGTCCTGTTATAATACCAAATCGTCTTATTTTGATCCCACCGTTCGTACTATTTTACTTTGCTAACTTCAGATTGAAAAGTGGCACGTACTAGAGAACTGAAATAACGAACAGGGAGTATTGTTTTAATTTCTTGCAACTTCATGCTTATGAGAATTCTTCATTGTTTAAATTTTCTTCCACATTTGAAATGTGATAGAGAAAATAGAAAAGGGGAAAAAGGTGCCATTATTTTAATTGAATAGCTTTTAGAAAATGAAAAATAATGTGCAAAGACACTTACATTTTTTTTTTTCCAAGAGATTTAAAAAGATATCAAAGGATTTGAAGTATTTCAGGAAATTTTAAAAGATTCCTAGAACTTTTTTATTCATTTCAATATTTTATAGGAATTTCCACGACTTTGAATTACTTTAGGGTATTTTAAGAGAATTCAACGTATTTTCTAAAAATGTAAACATTTTCAAGGGATTTCCGATGGGTTTAATTATTTTAAGGGATTCAAACAATTTGCATGCTATTTTAAAGAATTTTGGAAGATACAGAAGGATTTTACAGGACTTGTAAGATTATACGATATTTTAAAAGATTCTAATGGTTTTTATAAGGTTGATACGTAATTTCGTATAATCATATTATTATATTCATAAAGCAAAGCAATTTTGTTTCTACCTAATTTTTAGTCTTTAAAATATAATAATCAAAAATTGATTCATTTTAATTTTAAGAAATAAGTTAAAATCTTTTTTATTCAATAAATGAAAAATAAAAATACTTTTTTACATCTAATATATATTTTCTATAATACTTCTTTTTACTTGTGAAAATTTAATTGCATTCTTTCACTTTATTAAGGAATAATTCTAGTTTATTTGAATTTTTAATACAAATTCAACAACGCTTGGAACATTGGATTTTTCGGAATAGAAAAAAATTTAACTGTACATCAAACCGTCTTGATTTCTTTGAATTATTACAATTTTTTAAATCAAAATAACTTTTTTTTGTAAAAAATGGATCAAAAATTCAAGTCGAATCTTCGAAATTCGACTTGTTCGAATATTCGAATAAATCGAATATCGAATATTCGTCTTGAGTTTTGGATTCATTTTTCAAAAGAAGGAGTTATTTTGATTTAGAAATTTCAATAGCTTAAGGAAATCAAACCTGTTTGATGTACATTGAAATCTTTTCTATTCCAAAAAATCCAACTTTCCAGGCGTGTCTAAATTTGTATTACAAATTAGATTAAACGACTGCAACCTCTTATTTGTATAGTCACTCTTAAAGAAAGTTCATTAACGAATACTCTTATCTTTGGCCACAATCAAATTATTCGAAAATTATTTTTCAAAGTCTTATAATAAATTACGACTGAGAATTTGGTTTCAGCCAATATTGCTCATTTCTTTTTCTGCAAATTATCTTTTTCGGAATCAGCTAAAGAAATTTTAGCAAACAGTCTCATTCTATTATTTGAATATAAGTGAAAAGTGTAGGCCAAAACTTCTTTCCCATGTTCTGCACAAGAAAAGTAAAACTTAAGTTTAGAAAATTCTTTCATCACTAAATCAAAAACATGACTTTGCTTGTAATGCAGAGAAAACGAGTTTTCGATTGATTTTATAAAATCAAAGAGTTTAAAATTCGGGTACTGGAGAATGTAATTTTTATCTAAAGTGATTAATTTTGCCACTGGATGATTAGTTTGGATTTGACCTACATTTTTGTCGCTTGCAGAATAAAATAGTGCAGATTTGCAATCAACGCAGATCCTCTTTTTTAATTTTTGACAAAATTTGACCTGTGATGTCATACATTAAACAATGATTGTGAAAATGGCCTGGAGGAGTTTTCTACTAGTGTTTTTATGTTTATCGAATTGATTATGGCGATGTGTATCGCTCCGGGGTGCACATCATTTTACAAAAGTGAACTCTGAGAACACGAAGATTCCGAATATACAAAAAAAATTAATTTTTCCATCGTTTCGAAAGACCCGGCTATTAAAACTTTATGGCAAAAAGCTTTAATTCTAAAAAATTTTACTGTAAAAGCTGGCCAGTTCATTTACAGTAAACATTTTTAAAGGAAGACATTCTCCACGAGAAAATCCTAAAAGTACCAGATGACACTATTTTGTTGAAGGTAAATACTTATATATTTACTGTAAAATCGAAATGAAAAGTTACAAATAAAACAAAAGTAAATTCTTTTTTATTCAATAAACTCTGTTATTAAGTATTTTCACTTACTACTCATTAAAAAAAAATTTGGTTTGTTTTCCCGTCAGCAAGTGCAACAACAAACACAATGTATTCATATTTTTAGTAATTTTCAGAATAAAAAATATGTACCAAGTTAATCTAGTCAATGTCTTATTTGAGTAGAATACAGAAAAAGTGACGTTAATTTCAGGATTAAATTAGAAGGCTACAAAATGTAAGATACGAACTTCAATTTTTCTTCCTTAACAATTCATGCGACCAAAATCTTAAATTAATGTTACTTTTTTGAATGAGTACTAAGTGAAAATACCTAATAAATACAGTTTATTGAATGGAAAAAAATTTACTTTTGTTTTATTTGTAACTTTTCATTTCGATTTTACAATAAAGATATCATTATTTACCTTTAACAAAATAGTGCCATCGGTTCCTTTTAGGATTTTCGTATGGAGAATGTCTTCCTAACAAAATTAACAAACTGACCAGCTTCTACCGTAACATTTTTCCGCATTGAAGCTTTTTTCCATGAAGTTTTGGTAGCTGGGTCTTCCGGAAAAACGAAAATATTAATTTTTTCATAATCAGGTCCTCTGAGTTCACTTTTGATACCTGATTAGCACCCCGGATCGATACACTTCGGCATAATTAATGTGATAAATAAACAACACGAACAAAGTACAGTGACAGTTCACGGACGTTTGACATTCCCATGTGCTACGTTACGTCATTGACATTTGATTCTCACTTCAGTCCTGTTTTGATCCAAAAAAGTAGTACTAAAACGTCGTTTAGTGGCATCAAAATAAAGTGGCATTAGAATGGAGCCACCCGAGACTATATTTTTGGAGGACTGTTTCAATACCGAAAACTAGCCTTCAAATGATACTTTTTTTTTACAGTGTGTATAGGGTACTGTAAAATGGAACATTATTCCTTTCTCTGAGCAAAATTCTTTGAAATCGTTACTTATATATTCACGTCCACTGTCGCAATATAAATTAACAATTTTGAAATTGAAATGCGCTTCACTTTTTGCCACAAAGTCTTTAAATACATTTAAAGCTTCTGATTTGAACGTTAACAAATATGTGACTGTATAATGCGTGAAATCATCGATAAAAGTTACAAAGTAATTTTTATTGTCAATGGTGGGTGGTGTAATCGGTCCACACACATCTGTGTGAACAACAAACAAGGGTCTTGTAACTTGAGTCTTGTCTTTAACTTTATTGAATGGAAGTCGCGCTTGCTTTCCAAATATACAAGGTTCACATAATTCGTTTGTAGGCTTAACGTCTTCAAGGTCAGAAACATCTTCAAATAGTTTTTTATGTTTTATTTGATCGAATTTAGAATCGCTTATATGACCAAGACGTTCATGCCATAACTTAAAAGAATTATTAGTTTTACTAACATTTATGTAACTTCCATTTTCAAAGTTTTTATTAATTGTAAATTCGACTCCAAATAAACCATTAAAAGGCTTACCTGATAAAATGGTTTCCCCTTTACCATTTTCAATAGTGACCCCGCTGGTGTCGAAAATGATCTTCATACCCTTTTCTTGTATGCGTCGAACAGACAATAAATTAAATGCAGCATCCGGCGCGTACAAAACGTTTTCCAGAGTTCCTTCCATCCCTAGATTTGTAACCACTTGAATGGTACCGCGCTTGATCGCTGTAATAGAATGTCCTGATTTTGCTACTAATATTTTCATCGGCGATGGTAAAGTATGACAGCATTCAAACACATCTTCTCTGTTGGTGATATGATCTGTTGCTCCTGAATCCAGCAAGAATAAAATCTCATCACTACGGGTTGAGCTGGTTGGATGTGGTTGCCCCATCATAAATGCAAAACCATCAGCATGTGCAATATTTGTTTGAACAGGTTTCAGATTTCTTGATCTATCTTCTTGTTGAATCATCTTTTTATAAAAGTAACATTCAGATTTTTCATGATTGTGGCGTCCACAATGTTCACACGTCACCTTTGATAATTTGTATTGAGATTTATAGCCATTTTTGTTAGGTGCCGCAGGATTTGGCTTTTGTTGCTGCCTCTTAAAGAATTTACAGGGCTTCCATTTACCACGTTTTGGTGTTGTCTTACTCCCACTTTGTTCCGGTGTTTGAGAATTTCCAGTGGCATTTAAAACCTTAAGGGTGGTCGTGAATCGTTCTTCCGTTCGCAGTTTGACTTCATGGTCTAAAAGTCGCGTTTTTACGAAAGCCAGTGTCATTTTATCGTCACCCAATGTTTCCAGCGCAGTTGCGATGCCGTCGTACATACTGGGTAAGGTTAGTAATAGGTGAGATGTTTTATCCATCTCGTCAAGTGAGGCACCTGCTGCTATCAAGTCGGCAATTATGGTGTCAAATTTGGTAAAATGCTGTAGCAGGGTAACTTCTCCTTGCAATTTCAAACTCAGTAGTTGCTTACGTAGAGCCAGTTGGGTTGCGAGACTACGCCTTTCATAAATAGCGTCTAAATTTTGAAAGATCTGCTTCGCGGTTATATCTTCTTTGGCAAAACTGAGAAACGAGTCACCCAAATATTCCACGATCACACTTTTTGCAGTAGAATCCTTTTTGCGCCACTCGTCCGAAATATCACTAGGAGGATCACTGTCTACAACATCTCTCACACTAAGTTCAGAAAGCAACGACTTCACTCGAAATTTCCAAACCGTATATTTTTCCCCGTCAAACGGTTGTATGTTGCGTTTATTGACTCTATTTTCCATTTTTGAATTCTTTCAAACTGTTCACAAAAATTAACCGTTTTTCAAATATATTTATTTGTTTATTCGCGATAATCTGGGCCCATAACCTATCAGGATTAGGGCTTTAAATAAATAAAGTACAGAAATTATAGACGGTTTTAGAACGCTCTTTATTGTACCAAGGCAGAATTGCGACTGACTTTAGTGAAAAACACAACCCACAGAGAAGTCCTTTCATAGAAATCATATCGTCACACGGAGAAAATTTGGTTAGGAAATTTTACCAAACTTTTGAGTAAAATTGGGATATATGGACCAAAAGGAGAATGTTTGACATTATTGTAATAATTTGTGACGTGCAAAAGGTTAAATAATACATGGCAGTTCGGTAAACTTTAATAGCGCAGATTAAAGTTTCCAAATGTACAGTAAATATTTTCAAAAGTAAACATTAATGCACGTCGTGTAATTATTGAGAACTATTCTGTCATACATTGAGGAAAAATTGGATAAAATTTCATATTAGTTAAGTAAATTTTGCAAATGTAAAGTCAAGCAAACTTTAAATTACGCAATGTTAATGCTTCCCTTAAAATCGGTTATAGAATGACAAATTTCGGTGAATGTTTCTAAGTAAAAAATGTATTATATACTCGAAAGTTTGGTAAAGTTTAAAATGAATTCTAGAGAAACATTGATTCTCGATATGTGACTGTTTCCACCACATTGCATGAAAGTTTATCCGCTGTGGAAGAGATTTTAATTTTTGCTACGTTAGACTTTATTCGACAGTTTGGTAAACCGACATTTGAGTGGCAGTCGCCCAGCATCTCCCGCCACTTCCCCAATATTGCAGGATCGTATACAAGTATTATGCACCTCGAAGATATTTACCATTTTTTAAATTATGAATAAGTTGTTCAATTTTCAACCTATTCATAGTTCTCGTTGGCATTTAGTATTTGATAATGAACAATAGTTCTACAATTCCAAAATAAAGTTGGAGTTGATTTAGGTAGGTTATTACAAAGTTGGTTACCATGGATCGAAATTGACGCCTCTGGCGTGAGCCTTAGTGATGCTATTTCAGTGCTTTTTGCCATGTTAGTGTTTTCCTTGCAAAATTTGTAGTTTTTTTTTCATTTAGTGGGATGAAAAAATTATATTTCAATGAGAATAAAAAAGCTTCGATCCAAAAAAATAATCCTGTTCCGAGAAAATCAAAATTGAAATTCGCGGTATCACGAAAAAAAAGAAAGTATATATTTTTCCTATTGCATGATACAATTTTTTTTAGATATAAATACTAGAAGGTTAAAGAAATCAATACTCTGTTAAAATTTGAACTAAATATGAACTTAGATTTCATTGAATTATGTTTTTAAATTATTGTGTCAATAAATGAGGTTTGGAAAAAAATCTTTTTACCACAACTCTTACTATAGTATGATTTTGCAAAGTTTTGTATTGACAACAGAAAATTCAATTTCAAATTTCAAAAATAAGAAATAACAAATTTTTAAAAACAATTTCTTAAACTGAAATTTCTCATAAGAAAAATTGAATAAAAACTTTTCATTAAATTTACGTCGCTATATAATTTTTGTGAGAATTCTTTTGCTAAAATCTTTTTTGATATTTTTTAAAATATTTTTTCACCATACAGTGTAATAAAAGTTGTTGCCAAATCTACATCGTAAAAATCTTTAAAGAATATATGAATAATTATTCAACAACAATGTTTTAAATAATTTTGTATTTTTACTCAGTGTAATTGGAAAAAATTTCATTTTTACAGAAATTTTTATATAATTTGATTAATCATAATAACATTTTATATAATTTGTCAACTGCAGTATTAACCAAAGAGTAACTATTTCAATTGTGCATTGCGTACCTACAAAAAATTATGTAATTTTTGCAGATATAATCAAATATACTGATAAGGATCACCATTGTGTACATTCTCAAAGAAAGTCACAATTAATATATATAATATTTTTATACAATATATGTTAATTTCCGACGAAAAAAAACTAATCTAACCTAAGGTTGTTCATAATCCTAAGTTTAATTTTTAAGTAAAATGAATTTAATTTTAAATAACCGATTTCTGATAAAAAGCGTTAAAATAACCTTAAATCGTTCCAAAATTGTAAATCTTCTTTGAAGCCTATATCAACATTGCCGGTGAAAATTACTAGCCTAAAACCTATAATGAAACAAAAGTTTTAATCTTCTTTGAAATCAAATGAATTTTCATTAAAAATACCGTTTTTTCACTCAAAATTCTTGGTCTAAAACAGCAACATAACCTAAAACGGTTAAAAAGTTCTAAATCTTCTTGGAAATTTTATAAATATAATTTATTTTAAACGAAGTCATTGGTTTTAAATTTAATGATTTGTCAAAAATAACGATTTTAGGTAAAACAGGTCAACATAAGCTATAGTTGTTGAAAAATGGTACATGTTCTTTGAAAAATCTAATAATTTTTTATTAAAAATACTAATTATTCTCAATGAAAAACACAAACATAAAATAACAGAAAATTATTAAGAATTGTAAATCTGTTCCAAAATCCAATGACTTTTTTGCAAGATGATCGATTTTTTGTGAAGAACGTTAATATTACTTAAAACTGTTCAAAAATTTGCTATCCTATTTGAACTATAGTGATTTTTTTTCACAATACCAGTTTTTGATATAAATCGTTAACCTAACCTAAAATTGTTAAAAATCAGAAATCTTGATGATTTTTGTTTAAAAGTGCTAATTTCCAGTTTAAAAAAATTACACAACCTAAAATTTCAAATAAATTTCAAGTCTTTGAAATGTTTTGATTTTATAATATTTTTTTTCATCCAGCGAAAAGTACTAATATTAAACATGTGTAATATCTTCAATAATCTATTAGCCAATTTGAAAGTTTTAATTTAATTGCTTAAAAGTAATGAATATTCAAAAAGCACCAATCGCTTTAGTTAAAATTCATATAATTTTCATTCGATTAAAATTTTTAAAAGCTCATTCTACTGCTTGAAAGGTCCTTTACAATTGTATTCATCACGTTTTTATTAAATATCATATAGAAAATTGTTTTATTTAAAACATGACTAAATAAAATAATTGTACGTATTATTTTTAAATAAAATAATTTCTACGAAAACGAGACGAATATAATTGTAAAGAAACTTTCGGGAAATGGAGTGAGCTTTTGTAAATTAAAATGAAATGCAAATGACGTATTTCGCCTAAAGCAGATGCAAAAACAGAAATAGTTGTGCAAATAACTACATGTCATAACCATGTAAGTGCAATTTTGTTGAAAACACGTTTTATTGACTTAAAAATTCTCTAAAATTCTACCTGACATTGTGGTGAAAGGATATATCCAAATTCGAACGATAGTGTGGTTTTATCTCGATAAACTGTGATCAATCATACGAAAATTTAAATCTTTGTATCTGATTACATCCTTTTATTGTATTAAATAGTTACAAAGATCAAAGTTAAAAGAACTGATTTTTAAAAAGATACAAAACAACTTCAAGTAATGAAAAGTCAAATAACAGAAATGAAGAATTGAAGAGCATAAATTTTAAAAGTGGTGAAAGAGAGAAAAAGTTAAGTAAAGCACATCTTGTGTAAAGATCTTTCATTTTTTATATTGACATATTTTATGAGTGATTGCCGTGAAGTTGACAATTTTAGATAATATCATTTTCGAAAACAACAAAATTTTCAAACGGCCTAAAATATTTTTTAAAAATGAAGGATTACCCGAGAGGGTATGAAAATATAAAAATAAAATATCAAGGAACGTATTTGTGATGGATATGAATTTTACGCAAAAAACCTGTGGGACAGACTTTAAAGAGATTTTGAACATCCTTAACGGAAGAATATTTAACTCTACTTTTAATTTTTATCTTTTCCAAGTTAATATAAGTAACATCTGTAAATTTCACATATTTAAAAAATGGTTCAAATATGATTTGACAATTTTTCATTTTAAATTTGTAGCTTCAAATAGGTGCGTAGCAAGACATTTTACATACTTTTTTATTTATTATTTCTAAACGAAGTCGTCCAAAATTTGGAAACTTTATTGAATTGTGCTTTGACATAATTTTAATACCTTACTCAGATAATATTAGAATCAAGTTAATATCCAAAGAAAAGGTGGAAAATTACTCAGAATTAAAGTGGCAATTACAAAATACATATTCCAAAAAATATAGATCTTATAATGTAAATCCTTTTATGAAAACTTTAGTCACGGCACTGGTCGTTTCTCACAAGCGCTGAATCCATTCCTCTAGTTAGTATATAAGGAAGTTCCAAATTTCTCCTCTCAATGTGAAGCGTGCGTCAGCGTAGTTACGTCGAAAGCGTCTTATATATATATATGTGTAGTATTATATTAGGGTTATTTATATGTATGTTATATGTGTTTGATAAGGTTTACGTGTCGTCAGTGTATTTGTAATGAAATTGTATTCTGATTGGCTGTAACTGACTCATGTGTATGTGAGTGTATGCTGTTGACTGTGTATAAGTTTGTTTTTTTGATTCACAGAAGGTTACGGTTTACCAAACTGCCAGTTAAAGTTTCTCGAGCGTCAGTGACTCCTTCATGCCTTTTCTGTAAACCCACTTATATTTTGTACCAAGCCCTCGACCGCGTTTTACCCAATTGTTCAGTAATCTTTATCTGAAGTTTTATATATTTTACAATTATGTGCATTAAAATGTCAACTACCAAGTACAGTATTAATTAAAGTACAGTTCAGAAGATATTCGTGTCAGTTTGTCACACTTTCATGTTTGTTAATGAAGTATTACCGAATTTCGTTTTACCAAACTAGAAATGAAACTTTATCAAAGTGTCCATATGTCCCAACTTTACCCAACTGAGTTTGGTAAAGTTTCTCGAAATATTTTTCTCCGTGCACGTATCGGTATTTTATAAACAAACCTCAATTAAGCAGACCCAGTCTCGAACTAAGCAAAGCCTGCGTTTTAAGTATCAAAAATATAAGACCATCTGTTATTCGCTTTTTGTTCTTTTAAACTAAATCTTCTAACACCCTCCCTTCATTACCTCCTTACTTTCCCCACATCCCCATTCCCAAAAACGTAACGTTACGAACTTAAATAACATCAAGTATGCTTCCTGATGATAAATTTTAAAGAATTCTTATTTTTTCTCTGTTTTTAAGAAACTTACCTTCTTTCCTGTTTTCTCGTGTTTCTCGCTTGAATGCGAACTGAATTAATAGAAGCCAAAAAGAAAAATCAAATACTTTTCGTTAAAGAGTCTACTATTATATTTTTGATCCGGAATGCATCACGTTTGGTTAAAAATTCTAGTATTTGGTTAAAAAATCAATTTTGTTAAAAAAAGTAACTATTTCGTTGAATTTTTTTTTCGTTGAAAATAAAATTTTTTAACTACTAATGTAACTATTCCATTTTTGGTTAAAAATTTATACTTTTTATAACTCTCTTCACATTGAAAATTAAACTATTTTTATGAAAATTTAAGATTTTGGTAGAAAATGAACTTTTTTGGTTAAAAATCATATTTTTTGGTTAAAAATTCAACCGTTTTGTAGATAATTTGTCCTTTTGGCTATAAACTTCAACAATTTTCTTGGAAATTTCCATATTTTCTTGAAAATTCGTGTTTTTTGGTGGATAATTAATCTTCTTATCGGAAAATTAATCTTTTTTTTTTTTGAAAATTTAAACATTCAGTTAAAAATCCATCTATTTAGTTCACCTCCTTGGTTGAAAATTTAACTATTCCAGTTAAAAAAATATATTCTTCCGGGTTGAAAAACATCTTTTGGGTTAAACTCTTTTGTTGAAAATTCATCATTTTTAAGATCCATAATTTTGGTGGAAAATGCATCTATTTTCTTGAAAATATAACTTTTTTGCTTGAAATATTTTTGGTAAGGAATTAATTTTTTAAACTAACAATGTAACTATTCTATTTTTAGTTGTAAAGTGATATTTTTTTATTGAAAATGGATTTTATTAAGTGGAAAATTCATGTATTATGTTAAAAATTCGACTTTTTTGTTCAGAAATGAATCTTCTATAATTCATCCTTTTTTATTAAAAATGCCACTATTTTGCTCTAAATCAATCTTCTCTGGTTGAGCATTCAACAATTTTATAGAAAATTAAACTATTCGTTTGAAAATTAACATTCTTATTAAAAATTAAACTATTTCTATGAAGATTTCACTTTTTCATTAAAAATCAATGCTATTTTTTGAAGATTTATCTTAGCGTTTAGAAACGTAACCATTTTGTTAAAAATTCTTTCTTTCATGAAAATTAACTTTTTAACTGAAGAAATTTATAAAAATTCCAGATGAATTTTAACAAATTCAGGATAAATTATGTATTAAAAATAAAGAATTATTCAAGAAACTGTTATAGAATTCATGAAAATTTGAGTGCATTGAAAAAATAAAAAAATATTTCCATGAAATTGAATAAAATACGAGTGAACAAGAATTATAGGGTAAATTCAAAAGAAAAAAAAGGGAAGCAGGAAAAGACTCCTGGATGAATTACAGAATTTTTTTTTTCTTTAATCCACTGCATTAAGTAGAATTAAGTAAATTAAGAAGAATTCGTGTGAAGTCGAAAGAATTCAAACCAATTTTAAAGAATTTAGACTAAATTAATGCAAATTCAGGATCAATTGAAATGAATTTTAAAAATTTCAGAAAATCCAAAAAAACTCCACTGATTTCAGGAGTTTTTTTAATAATTCAAGGAAATTCAAGAGACTTTGATGAAATTCATAAGAATTTGAGAAAATATGATTGAAGAAAAATTTAAAAATGAAAAAATGTGAATTTAATTGATTGAAATGGCAGAGAACAGAATTCGGGACAAATTTAACAGAACTTAGGTGAATTGAAAAGAAAATATAAAAAAATAACGAATGGAATAGAATTTAAGTGAATTTATAAGAATTTAAGGGAATAAGAAGAACTCAATGAAATTCAAAAAATATAAGTCAATTAAAAACTATTAACAAATATGTTAAAAATCCATTTAATTCATTAAATATGAAGTAAATTAAAAAAAAAAAGTCAAGGCAACAATTTGATAAAACATCACATAATTCCAGCTAAGTTTGAAAACTAAAGGGCGAATTAAGAAGGTTGTTTTACAAATGAATTGAATTGAGTAGAATTGAGTAAGTTACGAGGAATTCATTTGAATTTAAAATAATTGGGCGAGAATTAAAAAATCAAGAGAATTCAAAAGAATTGAAACGAATTTCAAAGAATTCATGATGAAGTAAAGAAATTTCAGGATAAATTTAAATGAAATGAAACAGCTTAAAAAAATACGAAATAATCCATTGGTGTAAGTAAATTTTGAAGGGATTCAGAAGAATTCGGAAAAATTGAAGTGGAATGATAGAAAAATTCCAAAAATTAACGAATGAAATAAAATTTGATTGGATTCAAAGGAATTTAAGAGAAACGAGAAGAATGCGATTAAATTGATAACAATTCAAATAAATTGAAAACAATAAAAAAATATGTTGAAAATTCATTGAATTCATTAAATTTGAAATGCATTTAGAAGAATTCAAGGAAATTAAAAAGAACTCAAGAGATTTTGAAAGAATGTAAAAGAATTAGGGGTGAACTAATAAGAATTCTGGGTTAATCCTAAATGAATTCAAATTGATTCTAAATAATGTTAAAAATCCAATATATTCCATTGATTTCAATAAAGTTGAATTGAATTTAGTTTAGAAGGATTCAAGGGAATTCAAGGGAATTTAAGAGAATTCGATAAAATTGATACGAATTCAATATGAATTAAAAATAATTGAAATGAATAAAACAAAATCTTTTAAATAAAAAATTCCATGGAATGTAAATAAATGGGACTGAACAGAATAAGTGAATAAGAATCTGATATAAACCATGAAAATTCAAGGTGAATTGAAAAGTCTTCAGGGTGAAAAAAAAGAAAATCCAAGATCAAAAGAAATTAAAATAATTCAAAGGAATTTGAAAAAATGTAAAATCATTGGGTGATTTAGGAATGTTCGATTCTGATTCGATTCTTGAAAAGATCGATTTCTGAATCGATTCTTTCCCAATCGATTTTTTTGACAATCGTTTCCTTACCAACTCAATGTCACTTTGAACAATTTTAAGCTCGATGTTGTCAAGATGGTTCCAAAAGGTAAAAAAACAACATTTTTTAAATCAATTTTTAAATCGATGCTCACGTGTTCGATTCAAGCATGATCGACTTTGGCTACACAATTCAGAGAAACGCAGTATTTTTTTAAATAGATACTTAAAGTGATATATTTGTTTGTTTTTAAATAATTTCCCTCATTATCAGGTTCTTGATTGCTTCAAGTAAATTTCGACGTAAACAAATAATTTAGAATACGTAGAAACAATTCAAGATACTACGCATATAGAAACAGTATACCAATATACCTTAGGTGAAAAGTAATGCAGAATAAATGATACTTTATACTCATGTTTGTAACAAAGCAGTATTATATCACTGTGATGACGCGTATTAATTTACTTTGCTATATAATAAAACATTGTGTCTAATATTTACAATAATTATTAAATATCAAGTTAAATAATAATTATTAAATTATAATTTGAGTAAATTTTCTTACCGAGTTATAATAGTTACCTATTTGTTTTTATCTTTCTCAAAAAAAATGTTGTGCACTTCAGCACTTTCTATTGATATTATTGCATAAAAATTTAAAAAAAGCAAGATTCAACGTAAATAAAAAATAGAATTGAAAAATGATCATGTTGGAATTTTTTGAATGTACTTTTATCAGTAGATAGATATTGGGACGATGTCTTTTTTTATCCAGGAATCTGTATTATCGTCAGAGAATAAAAGAACATTTTTTAACTTCTTTTCAGACTAGATAGAGATATTAATTTAAAATTATTTTTAATTTTTTTTTTTCTGAAAAAAGATATGGTCCTTTCGCTCCACTAGGTGCTACCGTCGCACAGTGGGGGGAAAGTACATTTTTTGGTTCAAAATACGATTCCTACTAAATCTGTGGACCGATTTAGATAGTTGAAAAAAAACTGAGAAAATTCCGGAGAATTGTCGAGGCCGATTTTTGAAAAAGATCTCCAGTTTTTTATGAATAAACAAATATTTGGTAAAAAAATGACAATTTTTTTAGTCTAGTTCTCTGGCTTCTTAGAAATAGAGTAAAAATTTTCGCAATCAACTCAATTTGATAGTGCAAAATTACTAGAAGATTATCCAATAGCGAGCAATAAACAAAAAAGACTGTTAATAAATAAATAATTTGTTAAAAGTTCATTTTCGCGATTTTCATTATTTTCATATTAATTTTCCTCATCTTGTAAGTAATTAATCGCATAACATCACTATGATGGAAAAATTTCGTATTTAAATAATAATTAACAATAATATAAACAAATTTCATTAAGAAATGTGCACTTTGGGTGTGTTTTGAAGAAAAACACCGTTTTTTCGGTCTGTATTTATAATTAACTATCTCGAGGCAGGTTTAATACAACAGACAACTGAACAATAATATTTATAATTGTCATAAACACATTTTATAACAAATAAAAAAAGGCCGGGAAAAAGTATTTTTTCATTATCAATTGAGTAAAAAATTCCTCACTTGCCTCAATTTTCCAGGGCAAGTTTCCAAGCAAGTCTTGAGCTTCAGGATCTAAGAGAATTACTTTCTTTTTCCATTTTTGCCTCTGATTTATAATTTTTGGGTCGATTGAAATTAGCAATTTCCGTCCAAGATCTTTATTAGTAGCCTCTCTGCTGCATTTTCGAGTGTAAAACTCTCGTAGATGTCTGAAAATTTTGTTGTTCGTCTCTTGAGCTTCTTCCGTCAATTGCCCAATGGGGAGGAAAGCAGATTCAATAATTTTGGCTCCATGTATGAGAATCTTGTGTGCTGTTACTGGCATGTAGTACCAATTATAAAGATTGGCGTACATTTGCGCGGTTCCTTGGCAATAATTTCTGAATCTGTGTCAATTGTCTCCCCTGAAGCCATTGCTTACAAAATTATGCCGAATCTACGGATCAACTCCCTGTCGACATTTGTGATTTCGGAAGTCAAATCAGGATCTCTGAAAAATCTTCTAGCAGTATTTCCTGTATTAGTAGTTCCCGAGCCATGTTTTACAACATCTATGATGAGCCCCATCTTATCACGGAATTCTTTTTGGACTCTCTGTTTTGCAGTTTTCATTTTCGCTTTCTCTTCGTCAGTTTTTGCTTGTCACTTAGAGAATCCTAAACGATAGCTTATGTGCAGTATCAACTCCATCAAACGAATCCACGCGTGCAATGTAGAGAGTCCGTATCTGAAATTTTGTACCTTCTCTGTTTTGTCTACAAGTTTATGTAAGTCGTTCATCTGCGATAGTTTTGCATCACAAATGTAACATGTGGCAGCAGGAGTTCCACAAAGAGCCTGACACACCTTTCCATCTACCATAGTCAACGCGAAATCTTGAAAGACAGTTATGGTACAACGACTATTCGGTACTTTTATTTTTGTAGGTTTGAGTTTTCTGATTTTGTCTTCCATCAACTCTACTTCTGTTGTGGTTCGTTCCTTAGTTTCTGGTACATGTTCAAACATGATTCTATAATGTTATAGGTAGCATGTTTCTACAGAATCTTGTAGATCCAGGATTCTCGTTTTTCCAAATTGTCAAGGGCTTTGCACATTCCCAACAATTCTTATCATGCTTATGGGAACAAGTTTGAATTATTCGTGATGGCACCATTGACATCATAAAGATTCCTACATCTGATTTTTCTGCTCCACAGAACTTTTGATTATATTCGCTCTGGTCAGATGAGCCATCACAACCATATTTATATTGACACTTCATCACGACATTTTTCCCTTCAACTATATCTGGTGGCAAAATATTTGGAATTTCCAACATACGCTTCACTGTATGATCGCACAAATCTTGCAATTCAATCCTCACCCCAGACTCTGTAACTGTTATGCTTTTTCGGAAGGAAGATACTCTCTCTTGGCTTCCTCAAGACTTTTATAAAGAGGAAATATGTCAGCATTATGTGCTTTAGCTTGTAGTCTAATAGATTCATATTGATGTTTCGTCAATTTTGTGTCTTCAGCCAGAGAAATAGCTTCTTCTAAAGTAAATGGCTCCATTTGTCCTTGAAATTCTTCATGTTCTCCATGTTCTTTATCTTCAACTCTTGATATCATACTTATCTCCTTAGCCAAGTTCCTCTTCCCAGAAGAGCACAAATTATTCAAAAAAGCATTTTTAATTTCAATTTGAGAATATGAGTCAACAAGAGAGAGTTTTTCTTCTTTTAGTCGATTTGGAACTGGTTTCAAAATCTTTTGAAGATATCCTGCCTACTTTTGTGGGATCCAATGATATGATGGAATCAGATGATAACCATGCACTGTTCAGTTTAGAAAACTTATCTGCATTATAGAACGCACTCTTCCATCTTTTTTCAAAAGACGGGATGAAGTGCCACAACAAGATTTCTCGTGTCAAATTGACTTGCTCATTATCTATCAAGTTAGCCGTGCGAAGGTAATCTAACAGAATTCTTACGTCTTTACTAGTACTTGCGATTAACAGATCACTTAGAATCTTATTCGGCACTCTAATAGAATTCATTTTTAGATTGTATGTATGCATACACAGAAAGAATGAAAGATACTGGAAACTAAATGGCTCAGAACATATCAGAATGAAAAATAATCAGATAAACAAAAGCATGCGTTATTTTCTTTGCCTAACTTCAGATCAATGAGAGTGTCATTTGTTACGCCCCAAAACTAACAAATGAAGATCAGCAACCATTCAACTTTAACGCAATTTCAATTAGTAGGACCGATGTAATAGTATAAAATGATATCAGTTCACGATTGTTGAAAGATGAAAAGAATAATCATGAACATTCAGTACAGGGAGATGAAGTAATGTCTGGGTGAAGCCGCGTACCATAATGTATGTGATTTAGCTTACCAACTCTCGGAGAAAACCTTTCATCATACTCATGAGTGTCCCGACTTTCATTTGTTATGAGATGGATTAGTCACAAGATAAGAAAGAATAATATAAAAAATGATAAAAATGTGAGACAGTCAACTTCTAACAAATAATTTGTCCATTAACAAATTTTTTTGTTTAATTTTCACTATTGAATAAACCTTTAGTATCGTTGCACTGGAAAATTGAGGCAATCGGAGAATTTCTTACTCAACTGATAATGAAAAATACTTTTTTCCGGCCTTTTTTTATTTGTTATAAAATTTGTTTATAACAATTTTAAATATTATTGTTCATTTGCCTCTTGTATTAAAACTGCCTCGAGTATTATGGTTAAAAATCGCAACTACTCGGTTGAAAATTCATCTTCTTTAGTTGAATTCAATTATTTTTGGTACAAAATTGAAATCATTTTTGTGGTTGAAATATAACATATCACGTATTTCGCTGAGAATTCATCTTTTTTTTGTTGAACATTCAACTATACTTAGTTGTAAGTGGAACTGATTTGTAAAAAAATTATTTATTTAGTTGATGCGTCATTTTAGTTGAAAAGCTTTTTTTTTTTGTTCAAAATTTAAGTCTTTTGTTGAAAATTATGTTTTCTAGTTGAAACTACAAATATTTTCAAATTCCTGTATTTTATTGATAATTTGAATTTTTTAGGTATAATATAGTATATTTTACCTTCTTGGTGACTGACTCAGCTCTTTGGTTGAAAATTCCTTTAGACATTAAAATATTGGACTAAAAATTCATGTACTTTGTTAAAAATTCATCAATTTTGGTAGGAAATTCATCTTATTGGTTGAAAATTGATATTTTTGGTTGAAACTTATTTTTTTTCTCATTTATAATTAATTTTTGTCACTGAAAGCGTATCTGTTCCATTTCTTATTGAAAAATTATATTTTTTAATAGAAATGTAATCTTCTGAGAGAAAATTCACTTTAATTTTATTGAGATTTAAATTTTTCACAGAAAATTTAACCATTCTATTTTTAGTTAAAAATTTATCTGTTTTAGGTGAAAAGTCCATTATTTCTTTTTTTTTTGTAGAAGAGTACTCTCATTAGTTGAAACTTCATCTTTTTGGTAAAAAATTCATTTCTTTGGTCGAAAATTTAACTATTTTTTTGAAAATTCGTATCTTTTTTGACTGGAAACTTACTTTACTAACTGAAAATTCAACTGTTTTATTTTTAGTAGAAAATTTATCTTTTTAGTTTAAAGTTCATGTATTTGGTCAAAAATTATTTTTTTTTTATTTGAAGATTCATCATTTTAGTTAAAAATTCACTTAAACTATTCCATTTTTTGTGGAAAATTGACCTTTTTTGATAGAAATGTAATGTTTTTCGTTAACAAATTATGTGCTTTGTAGAAAATTTACCTATTCTATTTTTTGTTAACAATTCATTTATTTGGTTGAAAAAGGATTATTTAATTGAAAATTGGATTTTTTGTTGATAGAAAATTCATCTGATTGGATGGAAAATATCACTATTTGCTGAAAAATGCATATTTTTGGTTGAAAATTAATTATTGTGATTAAAAATTAATTTCTTTGGTTAAAAATTCGTTTCATTTTAGTTGAAAATTAGTTTTTTTAAGTGAATATTTGGTTGAAAATTAGTTTTTCTTTGTTTCAGATTCACTTTTCTAACTGCAAATAGAAAAATTTCTATTTTTTGATTGTAAATTCATCTTTTTTAGTTGAAAATTTATATATTTTATTGAAACTTTTTTTGGGTGGAAAATTCAATTAAAATTGAATTATTTTGTTGAGAATTTATTTTTGAAGTTGAAAATTGATTGTTTTTACTTAAAATTTAATTGCTTCATGAAAAACATTTTTTTTATGAAAAACAAACTGTTTAGTTGAATTTTTTTTGCTGAACATTTATTTTTCCAACATTTTATCTATTCTATTTTTGGTTGAAAATTGATCTGGTTAAAAATTCAGATTTTTGGTTGAAGATTAATAATTGTATATTTTTGATGTTATGCTTTGACCAGATGAATTTTATTAAATAAACGTATTATATTTAATACAATTCATCGTTTTATTTAAAAATTCATTTGTTTGATTAAAAATTTATCTTTCTGACTTTTTGCTTGAAGATTCATCATTTTAGTAGAAGATTCAACTGTTTGGTTTAAAATAACTTTTTTGTTGAAAATTCATATTTTTTGGTGTAAAGTTCAAAATTTAACTGTTTTGTAGACAATTTTTTCTTTGTCTTGAAAATTCAAAAATTTGGTCGAAAATTAAATTTTTTTTTGCTGAAAAATTCATCTTTTCAGGTTGAAAATTCATGATTTTAGTTAAAAATGCACCATTTTTTGTTGAAAATTTGCCTTCTTGTCTTGAAAATTCAACAATTTGATCAAAAATTCCATTTTTTCTGCTGAAAATTCATATTTGTAAGTTGAAAATTCATCTGCTTAGTTGAAAGTTGAACGATACTCCATTAGGAATCAAATTTTTGATAGAAGATTTCTAATTTAAGTTACAAATTAAACTGTTTGGTTGAAAATTAACATTTTTGTTGAAAATTTATATTTTAGAGTTCAAAATTCAAGTGTTTTGTAGAGAATTTGTCTTTTTGTCCTTGAAAATTCAACAATTTGGTCAAAAATTCCATTTTTTTGCTGAAAATTCATATTTTGAAGTTGAAAATTTCACTGCTCGGTTGAAAGTTGAACGCTACTTCATTAGGAATTAAATTTTTGATAAAAGATGCATAATTTTAGTTAAAAGTTGATTATTGAAAACTATTTTATTGAAAATTCGTCTTTTTTGGATTAATTCAAACTGTTCTAGATTTAAAATTAAATTTTTTTCTCAAAAATTAAACTACTTGGCTAAAAATTATTTTTTTTAAGCGATCTCTTTGGATTGAAAATTAAAATATCTTATAGAAAATTCTACTAATTGGCTTAAAAAATTACCAATGTGGATGAAAAATCAACTATTTTTTATTTAAAATTTGCATCATTTTTGGGTAAAAATCCAATTACTTGGCTAAAAATTCATTTTTAGGTTGAAGACTCATGATTTTATTTGAAAATTTATCTTTTTGGTTGAAAGTGTGTCTTTTTGGTTGAAATAAACTGTTTTGCATTTAAAACTTAAATCTTTTTTTTTTGTTGAAAATTCAACTATTTGGCTAAAAATTTCAGTATTTTTCTAAAGATTCATAATTTCGTTTAAAATTTATCTACTTGGATAAAATTTTAACTATTCTTTAAAAAATTCTTTTTTTTTCATTGAAAATTTAACAATTTTGGTGGAACATTCAAACATTTGGATTAAAATAAACTTTTTTGTTGAAAAGTCTTATTTTTTTAATGAATTCGATTTTATTTATTTCTGTCGATTCAAGTCTACGAAATTAGCAAATAAATAATTTGGAAAATTTTTAAAATTATCATTATACAAAATTTAAAAGGAGTCTCTTTTAAAGGGTCTAGTTTTCCAATATCTTGAATTTCCGTTTTCGATTCTTGAAAAATAAATCCTAACATTGTAAAAAAGGTGGAGAAGGGGAAAATCCGGTCAAAATTCCCAATTGTGGGTGTTTTGAAAATTTTTTTCAAATCTAAGAGGGAAAGGGAGTTTGATAAAAAAAAAGGGAAGACGGAAACCTCTGAAATGTTATATTCGAACAACAACTCGTATTTTTTGCGTATATGGCATTTTATCTTTCTTTTTCCTTCCTGCCAAATATTTTATCAGTCGACGAGTGCGTCAATTGGAATAGAGAAAACGGAAACTAAAAATTATAATGAAAAAAAAAAAATATATTCTGCGGAGTGATGCATAGAAAATGTATTCTTTCATCAATTTAGAATCAAATCATTTCCATCTTCGATTCAAAGATTGACCTTCTGATATCCGGATTTTCTAATTAATTCGGTATTATAAATTCAGTCTTTCTAAATTTTCATCGCTTATAAATAAATTCGGCTATAGTTGTCATTATCACGAAATTTATTTGCCTACAATTTTTTTTCTCCAATAAGATGATCAGAAGAGCCGACTTGTCACATCTAATAAAATCGAATACATACCATTGAGATTTTGTAAAAAAAAAATCGAAGACTTTTATTGATCATCATACTTTGATCAGAGTAATCGATTCACCGAAATGAAAATAAAAATGTCTTCTTTAAAGGGATATTGTTTTCATCAGGTCAAAAAATGTAGATTCAAATTTTTACTAATTGAAGCATCGGCTCAGAGAACTTGTCTGATTTAAAATTTTCAAATTTATTTATTTCAACCAAAAAAGGTGACTTCAAACCATAAAAGGTTTTTCCATCCAAATGGACGAATAAGAAAAAAATAGTTAAATTATCGACAAAAAAGATGACACTTTAAGAAAATAGTTAAATCTTCAACAAAATAATTGAATTTTCTCAAATTTTTAAACAAATTGTGAAATTTTCCACCTACAAAGATAAATTTTCCACCAAATGGTCGAATTTTTAAACAAAAAAGATTGAAAATAGACCAAAAACCATTACAGTTTCAACCAAATAATTATTGAACTTTTTTAAGACAGATGAATTCTGAATAAAAACAACAAATTTTTAACCCAAAAGGACTTAAATTTTCAACAAGATAATTAAATTTTCAGCGTTATAATGGAATTTTGAAAAAAATACTTGACTTTTCTTACCTAAAAAGTTGCATTTTCAACACAACAGTCGAATTTTCAAACAGAAAAGATTAAATTTCAACCAAAAACAGTCAAAAAGAAAAAAAAAACTAAATTTAAAAAAAGCATCACTTTCAAGAAAATAGTTGAATTTTTAGCCCAAAAGATGAATTTTCGACAAAAAACATGAATTTTTAAACAAACAGTGGAATTTTTAACTAAACAAAAACAGTTTTCAACATAAAATGGAAAAGGTAGATTTTCAGTGAAAAAATTAATTTTCAAAAAAAGAAAGAAATTTTCCATAAAATAGTGAAATTTTCAACCAGAAAGATGAATTTATGAAAAAAATAATTAATTTTCCAACCAAACGAATTTCAATAAATAAACATTTTTGAGTAGAAAAGAAAAATAAGTTCATTCAAATTATTTAACTTTTAAGCTAAAAGAAGAATTTTCTGTAAGTCAGTTGAATTTTCATCCAAATAGTTCAATTTTTGGACAAAGAGACGAACCATCAATAAATAAATAAATTCAATCTTTTACTCAAGTAGTCGAATTTTTAATTTAAAAAATGACCAATTTTCCACTAAAGAAGATCAATTTTTAGCAACAAATGGAAAATTTAAATTTTCAGTGAAAACATTTTTATTTTAAACGAAAGGAAAACAAGTTTCAATAAAATAATTAAATTTTCAACAAAATACATGAATTTTCCAACCAAGAAGACGAATTTTCGACAAAAAAGATCAATTTCCATTCGATAATGAAAAAGTTACATTTTCCCTGAATAAAATTTATTTTAAACCGAACAAGAGAATTTTTTAAAATAAAATAGTTAAGTTATCATCAAAACATATGAACAATCAACCAAAAAAATTAATTTTTAATCAAAGCTTGTAATCAAAGATAAATTTTCAATGAATAATGTACTAGTAGATATTTTAACAAAAAAATATTTTAATTTTCAATTAAAAATAGTTTAATTCCGCCAAAAAAGCCGAATTTTCAACAAAATTTGACTTTTTTAAATGTTTCAAGGAATCTCTATTATCATTAGAAAATAACAGAAAATATTTCATGTCTTTTCAGACTAGATAGAGCTATGAAAAAAAATTATTTCAAATAATTTTTTTCTGAAAAAAGATTTTCTCTTTTCGCTCCGCTGGGAATCGAACCACAGAACTACTAAATTCCGGTCAGGTGCTTTCCCATTAAGCTACTAGATAGCTCAAGAGAAAAAACTTTTTTTTTAAGAAATACACGCATCATTTAAAATAATTTTTCTTCCATAGCCTTATCTAGTCTGGAAAGACGTTAAATATTTTCTGTTATTTTCTAAAGATAATACAGATTTCTTGAAAATTTTGATTTGTACCATCTATACAAATAATGCGCGTATTTCTGAAAAAAGTTTCTTCTCTCGATCTCTCTAGTAGCTTAATGAGAAAGATCCTGACCGGAAATGAGTAAATCTGTGGTTCGAATCTCAGCGGAGTGAAAGGAGAAGATCTTTTTTTAGAAAAAAATTTTTTAAAATAATTTTTAAATGTATTGTATTTTTTCCTTAAAAATGTTTCTAATACCTGTTTATAATCATTTTTACTTTCGAACAATATTTTTAATTATAATTATTTCCTATATTGTTGTTAACTTTGTTGTCTACTCGGTAATTTAAAATCCAGTATTAAAATTAAAACATCAAAATAAAAAATTATTAATTTTAGCGCTACCGCATACGAATTTTCGAATAATTAAGCAGCAGGAAATATTGCTCAGAATTAGGAATTTATTTTTTAATAAAAAAGTATTTTACGACGAATAATAAAAGTGCTTCCATACGCACGAGATTCATATTTTATTTTTTGCATTCCCAGTGTTAAATTTTTATTTAATGAATTATAGCGTTAATTTCGTTTTTTTTGTATCATATATGAATAATGCATGTCTGACAAATTCTACTTTAGACATTATTCACATGATTAATTATTCAATTTTACAAAAATCCTGCTGTATATTTTTAAATATTTATGAATAAAAGAGAAAAAGCTCAATTTAATGCAGTTTGTCTATCTTACTTCCTCCTCATTACTTTTGTACAACAAAATTAGCTGATAATGATCACTTTGTTTAAAAATTATTATAAAATTTAATTTTGAAAAAATTCAAATGCAGATTTCACAGGCCAAAATTCTCTTAAAACAAATTAATAAATAAATTAATAAAAAATAGGGTACATTTTCAAGAAAAAAGGGGAATAATAGGGGAATGAATTCTTTTAAATGAAATTAATTTTGGTGCTAAAAAAGTTTTTCTACCAAAAGAGGAAAATTTTCAACAGGAGTTGAGTTTTCAAGCTGAAAAGTCGAACGTTTTAGAAAAAAGTTGACCATACAACCCATAAAGGTAAATTTTGAAATTGAAAAAATTAATTTTCAACCAAAAAGACGAATTTTTTGGAAAATAGTTGAATTTTCATCCAGAAAAATTGAATTTTCAACAAAAAAGTTTATTTATAAACACGGAAGACGAGTTTTCAACGAAGACTTTTCTAGCAAAAAGATTCATTTTCTATAAAAAAAAAACGAATTTATGCAAAAGAGACAAATTTTCCACTAACTAAATTAATTTTGAACCAATTTGTTAAATCCTCAACCTAAAAAGTTGAATTTCCAATCAAATGATCAAATTTTTGAACAAAAAAAAAATAAACTTCAAAACAGAAAGACGAATTTTTTAGAAAATAGTTGAATTTTCAACCGGAAAAGTTCAATTTGCAAAAAAAAAGTTCGTTTTTAAAAAAACAGACGAATTTTTCTTTAAATAGTTGAATTAGTAATCAGTTAGTTGAATTTTTAACTTAAAAAGACAAATTTTCAATTAAATGATCAAATTTTCAAATAAAAAAGCTTAAACTTCAACCAAAAAGACGAATTTTTTAGAAAACAGTTTGATTCTCAACCAAAAAAGATTGATTAAAAAAAAAAAAAAGATTTCAAACAAAAGAGATGAATTTTCAACTAAATAGCGGAATTTTTAACCAATTTGATGCATTTTTAACTGAAAACTATGAACTTTCAAACGCGAATGATCAAATTTTCAAAAAAGTGATTGAATTTGCAAACCAAAAAGATAAAATTTCAACCAAAAACCGTTGCATTTTCAAATAAAAAGACAAAATTGATAGGAAACAGTTGAATTTTCAAACAGAAAAGTTGAATTTTTAACAAAAATTTTCAATTATAAACACGGAGGACGAATTTTCAACCAAGAACTTTTCAACAACAAAAATTAAGATTCTATAAAAAACGAATTAAAGCAAAGATGACGAATTTTCCACTAAATTGCTGAATTTTTAAACTTGAAAGATGAAGATTCATCCAAATGGTTGATTTTTCAAACCAAAAACATTAAACCTTAACCAAAAACAATTGGATTTTCAACCAAAAAGACGAATCAAAAAAGAAATTTAATTTTCAACCAGGAAAGTTGAATGCACAACAAAAATTTTACTTTATAAACACGGAAGACATGAATTTTCAACTAAATATTTGAATTTTTAACCGAATGGTTGAATTTTCAACTTAAAAATATGAATTTTCAAACTAATGATTAAATTAAAAAAATTATCAGAAAAGAGTTTAATTTTCAACCCAGACTTTTCTACCAAAGAAGATTAATTTTTTATAAAAAAACGCATTTAAACAAAAAAGACCAATTTTAAACTAAATAGTAGAATTTTCAACCAAATGGTTGCATTTTTAACTTAAAAAGCTGAATTTTCAATCAAATGATCGAATTAAAAAAAAATTATAGAATTTTCAAACAAAAAAGATTGAACTTCAACCAAAAACAGTTGGATTTTTGATCAAAAAGACGAATTTTTTGAAAGCAGTTGAATTTTCAACCAGAAAATTTGAATTTTTGACAAAAATTTTCATTTATGAACAGGAAAGACGAATTTTCAACAAAGAATTTTCTGCCAAGAACGATTAATTTTCTATAAAAACTAAATTTTGAATGAAAATTGAATTTTCCAAACAAAAAAGATTAAACCTTAACCAAAAACAATTGAATTTTCAACCAAAAAGTCAAATTAAAAAAAAAATTTAATTTGCAACCAGAAAAGTTGAATGCACAACAAAAAATTTAATTTAAAAACACGGAAGACACGAATTTTCGACTAAATAGTTGAATTTTTAACCAAATGGTTGAATTTTCAACTTAAAAAGATGAATTTCTAACCTAATGATCAAATTAAAAAAATGATTGAATTTTCAGACAAAAAAGATGAAACTTCAATCTAAAAGTCGAATTTTTTAGAAAACAGTTAAATTTTCAACCCAGAATTTTCTACCAAAAAAGATTAATTTTTTATAAAAAAAAAACGAATTCAAACAAAAAAGACAAATTTTAAACTAAATAGTTGAATTTTTAAAATGGTTGAATTTTTAACTTAAAAATATGAATTTTCAACCAAATGATCGAATTAAAAAAAATATATAGAATTTTCAAACAAAAAAGATTAACCTTCAACCAAACACAGTTGGATTTTTAATCAAAAAGACGAATTTTTTAGAAAGCAGTTGAATTTTCAACTAGAAAAGTTGAATTTTTGACAAAAATTTTCATTTATCAACAGGAAAGACGAATTTTCAACAAAGAATTTTCTGCCAAAAACGATTAATTTTCTATAAAAACTGAATTTTGAATGAAAATTGAATTTTCAAACAAAAAAGATTAAACCTTAACCAAAAACAATTGGATTTTCAACCAAAAAGTCGAATTAAAAAAAAAATGTAATTTGCAACCAGAAAAGTTGAATGCACAACAAAAAATTTAATTTATAAACACGGAAGAGGAATCTTCAACCAAGAATCTCTACCAAAAAAGGTTAATTTTTTATCCGAAAAAAAAAGAATTCATGCGAAAGAGACGAATTTTCCACTAAAAGTGGAACATTTTTAAGATAAGTGAAATTTTCTAGAATTATTCTCAGAGAAAATTATCAACAATAATAAAAAATTGTTTAAAAAATTCATTTGAATATCTAATTATCAATATAAAGTAGTATTTTATGTATTGGAAACAATGTGTATCAAAATAACCGCAATTTTCTAAAATTATTGAATGATAATATCATTTCAAATAATGATAAATTGTTTAAACAAATAATTTTCTTAACTTCAATTAATTATTTATCTCAATCTAATTAAAAATTGGACAAAAAGTGGAATATTCTGGAGAAAACTGCAATTTTCCAGCATTATTCTAAGAGAAAATTACTAACAATAATAATTAATTGTTTAAACAATTCTGTTTTTTGAATAATAATTAAGTATTACCTTACTCTTCTTGAAAATTGGACAAAAAGTGGTACATTTTCGAAAAACCGCGACTTTCTAACTTTATTCCAAGAAGAAATTGCTTAAACCAATAATAATTTGTTTAAACAATTTATGTAAACATCTCTTTATCAGTATAAAGTAGTATTTTATGTAATAGAATTTATGTGCTTAAAAAAAACGCAAATTTCTCACATAATTGAAAGATAATATTATTGATAATAATAAATAAATTGTTTAAACAAATAATTTTCTTTACTTCAATTAATTATTCACCTCAATCTAATTAGAAATTGGACAAAAAGTGGAAAATTCTTGAAAAAACTGTAATTTTCCAGCAATATTGTAAGAGAAAATTATTAACAATGATAATAAAGTGTTTTAACAATTATGTTTGTTAACAATAATTGAGTATTATCTCACTCTATTTGAAAATTGGACAAAAAGTGGTAAATTTGTGATAAAACAACGACTTTTTAACTCTATTCTAAGATACAATTGCTAAAAACAATAATAAATTGTTTAAACAATTGATGTAAACATCTCTCTATCAGTATAAAGTAGTTTTCAATAATATGATTGAATTTTTCAACTAAAATGGATAATTTTTTAGCAAAAATGAAATAGCTACATTTTTAACTTGAAAAATTCATTTTTAAGTTAATAAATTCACTTTAAAAAAAAAACGACTTTTCAAACAAATATTTTAATTTTTAATGAAACTTTTAACCAAAAATGTTAATTTTCTACCAAAAAAAGACAAATTTTCCTCAAAATAGATGAATTTTCAATTGAAAAATATCAAATTTCAACAAAAAGTGAAATTGTTTAATTTTTAGTAAGAGGACTGAATTTTTTAAACAAATAAAATATATTTACTGCGAAATAATTGAATTTTCAACCAAACAAATGAATTTTCTGCCAAAAAGATTGAATGACTATGAAAAAAAAATTGCGACAAAAAATTAAGTTAAATTTTTAGTTTAAAAAATTGATTTTCAATAAAATCACTAATTTCAACAATAGAACAATTAATTATCAATAACAAAAATAATTTTTCTACCAAAAAAGGATAATCTTTAACAAAATACATGAATTTTCAACCAAATATTTTAATTTTTAATGGAATTTTTAACTTGATAGTTAAATTTTCAAACAAAAAGGTGAATTAATCATAAAGATGATTAATATTCTACCACAGAAAACACACAAAAAGTGGTTGAATTTTTAACTGAAGAAGATTAATATACAAACATGATATAGTTAAATTTTTAGTTGAAAAATTAATTCTCAATAAAAAAAAAACTAATTTTGAACCAAAAAAATTGATTTTGTACCAAAGAAGAATAATTTTTAATAAGGTACATGAATTTTCAACCAAATAGTTGAATTTTCAACTGAATAAGATAAACGTTCAACTAAACGTGGAATAGTTAAATTTTCAGTTGAAAACATAATTTTTAAAAATGTTAACAGAATAGTTGAATTTTGAAAAAAAAGATTTTTTAAATAAAATGATGAATTATGAGCAAGAAAAAATGAATTTTTAACAAAGTAGTTCCACTTAGTAGATTTTTTTCTCAGGAAAGGGTTTCACATTTGTGAGAAAAGGTTTTCCCTTCCTTGAGTTTAAAAGCATTTATTTGTTTATAAAATGTACAATTAAATAATCTGTTTATTTGTCATCCTAAAGGACACTAAAGCCTGATTTTTTTTAATTTAAACGCTCAATGAATAAATAAAACTCTTATAAATTGTACAATTCAAAGACTTAAAAAATATGTAAATCCACGCCATGATTTTCAATTCCCTTAATTGAAAAATGAATCAACGAATTTAAAAGTAAAATTATTTTCATTTTAGGCACTTACACATTTATAATTGTTCAATTGTTATTCGTAAGTTAAAAATTGTTCTGAAATCTATTTTCAATATTCTCTCAAAATGATTATCTTTTAAATAAAAAATCATTTACAACTTTTCTAGGAATCTTAACAAAATGTTTGTATTATCTTGAAACCTCTCAAAATCCTTAAAAAGCTTCAAAACTTCATTTCAAAATGCTGAAAAATCTACATTTTGTTTAAAAAATTTTGAAATGTTCAAATCCTGGAAAATTAATAAAATCACTTTCCAAATTATTTTTTGATAATTTTGGATGTCTTGAAATCTCTTTTATTATTCTGTTAAAATTAATTTTTCAAAATGAAAAGTCATTTAAAATTTTCCCAGGAATCTTAAGACATTTTTTGTACTATCGTAAAACCTTTATTCCTTTTAATTCATACTTCCATGCGGACAGTGTAAAATCATATTCACATAACCTGCTGCTTTCTCCATCCCTCATATAAAAATTCACAAATTGCGTTTTTTCATTCTTTTGTAATTTTACAGAATAGTTGATATTTTGCAAAAAAAATTTCGAAGTAGAATTTGAAAATTTTCTTGTTTTGGGGACGATAAATCGGAGACTTTCTGTGTAAGATCATTATTTTCCACTAAGGATTCGTCATGTGGTTTACTTCGTCTTCTAGTGTTTATTTCTTTTTTTTAATGCTTACTTTTTTTCTTAGTCTCCTTATTCTTAACTGACAATAAATGCTCAGTGCTAATCAACATATTATTTGCAAACAGGATTTTAAACTTCTAACATTATGTATAACCCAGATTTTATATTTCAGTGACAATTCACGCACGTTTAACGTTCCCATACGTTACGTTACGTCATTGGAATTTGATTCTCACTTCAGGCCTCTTTTGATCCAAAAAAGTTGTTCTAAAACGTCTAGTTTAGTGTTATGTTTTTATTTCAGCTATCCTCCAACAAAAACTCTGAATTGTGGGACCTTTATTATAGACGTTAACACTTTTTTTTAACACTCTATGGTGCCAGGCGTGCCACTTATTTTGGTGTAGCTTTCCTATCAACAATTTACCTTCCTCACTACCACATCCTCGTTAAAGTCTCCGACAAATAAAACAATATTGACATCGACCAACGACTGGCAAATCATTGATTTCTTGCTTTTCAAAATGTGTACCCAAACTATTAAGAAGAGTATACACGAAGTAGTATTTTATAATTTATTTCGAGTGGAATATCACTGACTGGTGTTTAGCATCACACCTTTACCTTCTTTTAACATTTCCTCTTTGAGGGATAAGGAAATATTTTACAAACCCAATTTTCGTAACAATCGGTTTTACAAGGTTGTATTTTACATGATGACATTACTGATAATCTTAACCGAAAACTGGAACGTGCACTCTTACTGTATTTCATTCATCGCCAATATATTGAAAAGCCAGCACAAAAGACTGTGAGCACTAGGGTGGTCCGAACAAATTTTTTTTTCGAATTTTTATGCATATCATAATTTTGATGTGAATTCATTTTTTTCTAATGGTCTGAAATCACTATTTTTTTAATATTGATTTTTTTTTCAATGGAAAAAATGCTCTCTTGCTCCGCTGGGATCCGAACCCAGGTCTTGCAGATTGCCGGTCTAATTCTCACACACACTAAGCTACGGGGAGACGATGTTACTTTCTTCACACCCCTACAAGTTGAATTCCAATGTCATTTCTTATAATTGTAAGATTTAATTTTGAAACCAAAAGGACGTATTTTTTAAAAATCAGTGGAATTTTTAACCGGCAAAAAAGATTTTAATTCGAAATTAAAAACAGTCGAATTCAACCAAAAAAGACGAATTTTCAAAAAATAGTTGAATCCTCAACCAAAACAAATTAATTTTTAACCAAATAGTTGAATTTTCAACCACAAGGATTAAATTTCTACCAAAAGAGATTAATTTTCAACAAGAGATAAATTTTCAATTAGAAATATTTTTCAGTCAAGGAAGAAAAAAAATCATTCAATTTTCAAGCCGAAAAGACGAATTTTCTACAAAGCAGTTCATTTTTCAACAAAACAGTTAAATTTTGAACTAAAGAGATGAATTTTTAACTAAAGTAATGAATCTTCAACCAACAAAATAAAGTTGAATTTTCAACAAAGAAAGATAAATATAAACTTTCAACAGAAATAGAATAGTTACATTTTCAGTTCAAAAAATTAATTCTCACCAAAATAAAAACGAATTTTCAACGAAATAGTTGAATTTTCAACCAAAGATATGAAGTTTCAAATAACACCAAATAAAAGAGAGGAACTTTCAATAAAATAGTTTAACTTTTAACTGAGTAGTTAAATTTCCAAACCAAAAAGACGGAATTATTAGAAAACAGATGAATTTTCAACAAAAAAGTTAATTTCCAACCAAGAAAGATGAATTTTCAATAAATAATTGTGACTTTTCTACCAAAAAATATGATTTTCCAATCCAAAAGGATACATTTTTAATACAAAATTGCAATTTTCGACAAAAAAAAAGATGAAATGGTTCGGTAAAAAGTGTTAAACTGAGGAACAAATATGTATCGATATCAGTAGGACTAGGATAAACTATGGAATTTTTTCTAGAGGATGTCCATGTGCCGTCAATGCGGATGCATTCATTCGTTTTTAGATTTTACGTATTTAAAATTTTCAACAAAATAGTTTTATTTTTAATCAAAGATTTTAATTTTCAACAGAATAAATAAATTTTCAATAAAAAAAATGAAAACGTATTTTGTGTAAAATTCGATGTTTTTGTTAAATTGAACTGGGTTTGATTTTAAACTAAAATTGTTTTTGAATGAAATATGAACTATTATATTTTTGGTTAAAAATTCATCATTCTAGGATGAAAATTCAACTCTTTGGTTCAAAGTAGAACTTCTTTTTGAAAAATTTATTTTTTTGGATGAAGATTCATAATTTTAGTTAAAAATTTATCTCTTTGCTTGAAAATTGTACTACTTCAATGAAATTTTTTGTTTGTAACCAATTAATTTTTATAGCTTTAAATTCAACTATTTTTCGAAAATTCAACTATATGGTTGGAAATTAACTTCTTTTTGAAGATTCATATTGTAGTGTTTAAAATTCAAATTTTTTGCACAAAATTTTACATGGAGACATTTTGGAATTGTCTCCTTAAAAGTACTAGGGGTGAATCAAAATAAAGTATTATTATGGGGTCTATAAGAATAACCTGAACTGTTCTGATAGTAACTTTTGTGCCTATTTTCAATTTAAACGTTTTATATTTGTTTTACATGGAGAAACTTGAGAATTGTTTGATTAAGAGTACTATGGGTGGATTTTAAGGGTTGTTGAATATTACAGTGGAGTTGAGAACATTATGTGGAATTTTCTCAAGGTGACTGATGTAAGTATTTTCAATTCTAAAATTTTATGGTTGATTTACAAGAAGAAGCTGTAGAATTGGTTGTTTGAAAGTACTGGGGGTGGATTTTGGGGGTTGCTGAATATAACTTTGGGGTTGGAAAACAACCTGCAATCTTTTAAGGAGAAATTTGAAACTATTTTCAATTCTTAAATTTTATTTTTGTTTTACATTGATAAACTTCGGAATCATTTCGTCAATAGTAATAGGGGTGGTTTTCGGGGGTTGTTGAATATTGAAAAGAAATTCGGAACATTGCCTGAAGTATTGTAAAAGTGAGTTTTGTGAATATTTTCAAGTTAAAAATTTAATTGTAGTTTTATAGGAAGACACTTTTGAAATTATATCGTTCAAAGTCAAAGTCTGATGCAGCTATTTTCATTTCCAAAAATGTATGATTGTTTTACATGCAGACACTTTAGAATGGATTTTTTAAAAGTACTAGGGGTGGATTTAGGGGGGTTTTGAATAATATTATAGGGTCTCTTAGATAACTTGGAGTTTTCTGATAGTGACTCTTGAGATTATTTTGAATTCTAAAATTTGTTGTTTGTTTCACAGGAAACTTTGAAATTGTTTCATTAAATGTACTGGTGGTTGATTTTGGGGATTGCTGAATATATGTTTCGGGTTAAAAACAGCCTGAAATCTTTTAAGGAGAAAATTGAGACTATTTTTAATTCTAAAATTTTATTTTGGTTTCACATGAATGAACTTCGGAATTATTTTGTTAAAAGTACAGGGGTCGGATTTTGGGGTTGCTGAATATAATTTTGGTTTAAAAAACAACGATAAATCTCTTGAGGAGAATTTCGAGACTATTTTCAATTCTAAAATTTTATTTTTGTTTTAGACGGATAAAATTCTGAACTATTTTGTTAAAAGTACTAGGGGTGAATTTTTAAGGGTTGTTGAATATTATTAAGGAATTCGGAACCTCATCTGAATTACTCTGAAAGTGAGTTTTGGTAAATATTTTCAAGTTAAAAATTCAATGGTGTTTTTATACGAAGATACGTTGGAATTGTTTCGTTTAAAATAATAGGGATGGATTTTGGGTGTTTTGGGATATAATTCTGGGGTTAAGAGTATTGCGTGAAGTTTTTTTAGGTGACTGATGTAACTATTTTCAATTCCAAAAATGTATGATTGTCTAAAATTTTATTTTTGTTTTACATGGGTAAGATTCTAAGTTATTTCATTAAAAGTACTAGGGGTTGATTTGGGGGTTTGTTGGATATTATTAAGGAATTGGGAACATTACCTGAAGTATTCTAAAAGCGAGTTTTGTGAATATTTCCTAATAATAAAATTAATGGTGTTTTTATACGAAGACAAATTGGAATTGTTTCGTTTAAAGTACTAGGGGTGGATTTTGGGTGATGTACATAGATTAAAATTATGGGGTTAGGAATATTATGTGGAGTTTTTTCAAGATGCATGTAACTATTTGCAGTTCCAAAATTTTATGGTTGTTTTACATGCAGATACTTTGGAATTGATTTCTTAAAAGTACTAGGGGTGAATTTCGGGAGTTGTTTAATATTATTATAGGGTCTCTGAGATAACTTTGACTTTTTCGATAGTGACTTTGGTGATTATTTCGAATTCTAAAGCTTATTGTTTGTTCTATAAGGCGAAACTTTAGAATTGTTTTGTTAAATGTACTGGGGGTTGTTTTTGGGGGTTGCTGAATATGATTTTCGGGTTAAAAAAAAACCTTCAATCTTTTCATAAGAAATCTGAGACAATTTTTAATTCTAAAATTTTATTTTCGTTTTACATGAATAAACTTAGGAATTATTTCGTTAAAAGTACTGGGGGTTAATTTTAAGGGTTTTTGAATATTATTAACGAATTTGGAACATTACCTGAAGTGTTCTAAAAGTGAGTTTTGTAACTGTTTTTGATTTAAAAAATTTATGATTGTCTTACATGCAGAAACTTTGGAATTGATTTGTTAAAAGTACTAGGGGGTGGATTCCAAGGGTCGTTGAATATTATCATATGGTATCTGAGATAACTCGGAGTTTTTCGATATGAAGTTTTGAAATTATTTTAAATTCTAAAGTTTCTTGTTCGTTTTAAAAGAAAAATTCGGAATTATTTCGTTAAAAGTACAGGGGGTTGCTGAATATAATTTTCGGGTTAAAAAAAACCTGCAATCATTTCAGGAGAAATTTGAGACTATTTTTAATTCTAAGATTTTATTATCGTTTTGCACGAATAAACTTCGGAATTATTTCGTTAAAAGTACTGGGGGTGGATTTTGGGAGTTGCTGGATATAATTTTGTGTTGAAAAACAACCGTCAATCTTTTAAAGAGAATTTTGAGACTATTTTCAATTCTAAAATTTTATTTTTGTTTTACATGGATAAAATTCTGAATTATTTCGTTAAGAGTACTAGGGATTGGTTTTGAGGATTGTTGGATATTATTTAAGAATTGGGAACATTACCTGAATTATTCTAAAAGCGAGTTTTGTGAATATTTCCAAATAATAAATGTAATGGTGTTTTCATACGAAGACACGTTGGAATTGTTCTATTTAAAGTACTATAGGGATGGATGTTGGGGGATGTTAATTATAATTCTGGCGCTAGGAACATTGTGTGGAGTTTTCTCAAGACGCATGCAACTATTCTCAATTCTTAAATTTTATGGTTGTTTCACATGCAGACATTTTGGAATTGATTTTTTAAAAGTACCAGGGGTGGATTTCGGGGGCTCTTGAATAGTGTAGGCTCTCTGAGATAACTTAGAGTTTTTAGATAGCGACTTCGGTTATTATTTTGAATTATAAAGTTTGTTGTTTGTTCTATAAGGAGAAACTGTAAAATTGTTTCGTTAGATGTACTGGGGGTTGTTTTTGGGGGTTGCTGAATATAATTTTTGGGTTGAAAAAAACTGCAATCTTTTCAGGAGAAATTTTAGACTATTTTTAATTCTAAAATTTTATTTTCGTTCTACATGAATAAACTTCAGAATGATTTCGTTAAATGTACTGGGGGTGGATTTTGGGGTTCGTTGAATATAATTCTGGGGTTGTGAAGATTGTGTGGAGTTTTTGCAAGACGCATGCAACTATTTTCAATTCCAAAATTTTATGGTTGTTTTACATGCAGACAGTTTGGAATTGATTTTTTCAAAGTACTAGGGGTGGATTTCGGGGGTTATTGAATATTATTATAGGGTCTCTGAGATAACTTGGAGTTTTAAGATAGCGACTTTGGTGATAATTTTGAATTCTAAAGTTTGTTGTTTGTTCTATAAGGAGATACATTAGAATTGTTTCGTGGAAAGTACTCGGGGTGTATTTTTAGGGTTGCTGAATATAACTTCGCGATTAAAAAACCACCTGCAATCTTTAGGGAGAAATTTGAACCTATTTCAAATTCAAAAATTTTCTTTTTGTTTTACATGAATAAAATTTGGAATTGATTTTTTAAAAGTACTAGGGGTAGATTTTGCCGGTTATTGGATGCAAATTAGTGGTTTTGAACATTACCTGAAGTTTTCTGAAAGTGACGGTTGTGAATATTCCCAAATTAAAAATTTAATGACAATGCATTTGTTCTCGCTTTGCGATGTAATACGAGCGATAATAAATTTATTGCGATAATTAAAGCTAATTAGTCGGGGCTTAACAAGTAATCTCCCCCCCCCCTTGCCCCTGATACCAAAATGACCCAAAACACTTTATCATTCTACTTTGCAGCACGCGCCAGGACGTGCGTCATGGCGAGCGCTCATGACGTCGACGCCGGGCGTCGTATCGTCTTTACTTGCTGATATTCATGTGGCGAAATTGTCCGGTAGAAAGTGTTAAACTGAGAAACAAATATGTATCGATTCCATTACGACTAGGGTAAACTATGGAATTTTTCCTTAAATTTTTCCAAGGGATACTTAATTGGGGCCATGTGCCGTCCATGTGGACGCTTTCATCCATTTTTAGAATTCACATAGTATGCCGATTTTGTGTCAGACACTCAATTAAATATTTATCGGGCAAAAGAAAGGCCTAGACGGGGCATAAAAGGGTACGCTAGTTGGGGCCCGCTCAGAAGTTCTAGCTAGAACCTGGCTAAAATAGCGGTACAGAACTAGTCAGGCTATCTCCATTTTTCCTGACCAGCGCCCTATTTTGAATGGGGAAAACTATCCAGGGCCTTGCTAGATCCCGATAGTAATTTGTACATGGTTTATTTATTTACAATTTTCGACAAAATATTTACATTTTCAAACAAAGAGTTGAATTTTCAAACAAATAGTTGAATTTTCAACTAAACAAAACAGTTTTCAAAAATCAGTAAAAAAAAACGAAATTTCAACAAAATAGTGGAATTTTCAACTGAAGAAATGAGTTTTTCAAACAAACATACAAATTTTCAACAAATACAGATTTTGCAATGACGTAAGAAAAAAATTAAACCAAATTTTTGAACTTTTAAGCCAGAAGTCGAATTTTCTTTAAAACAGTTGAATTGTTAATACGAAAATATGAGTTTTTAAGAAAAAAAGTTAATTGTCAACCAAATAGTTGCATTTTTAACCAAAGAAAAGGAAATTTTAAATCAAAAATATTAATTTTCTACCAGAAAAGAGCAATTTTCAACAAAAAATGGAAGCTACCAAAAAACCAAACAAAATTTAACAATATGTTGTAATTTACAACAAAAGAGATGAATTTTCCAACGAAAAACAGGAATTTTCAACAAATAAAGATTTTTCAGTCAAGGAAGAAAAAAATCATCTAAATTGATGAACTTTCAAGCCAAAATACGAATTTACTGTAAAACAGTTAAATTTTCAACTCGATAATATGATATTTCAACAAAAAAAGATAATTTTTAACAAAAAAAAGTTTACAACTAAAAAACATCAATTTTCAACAAAAAATAGAAAAGTTACATTTGCAGTTATAAAAATGTCTTCTAACCAAAAAAGAAAAATTTTCAACAAAATAGTTCATAGTTTGATGAACAATTTTTAATGAATTTGCACTTAGAAAGAAAAAACAACTAAATTTAACCAGAGAAGACGAATTTTAAGTAAAATAGTTGAATCCTCAACCAAGATGAATATTCTACTAAAACAGATGAATTTTCAAACCAAATAGACAAATTAAAAAAAAAATTGAATTTCCAACCAACAAAGACTGCAGTTGAATTTTCAACACAAAAATATGAATTTAGAACGAAAAGTTAATTTTTCTACCAAATAATTAAATTTTTAACCTGAAAAAGATGAATTTTTGTATCAAAAAGACGAATTATAAAAAAAATGCATTTTTAAAGAAGAGATATTTCAGTTGAATTTTCAATACTAAAATATGAATTTACAACAAAAAGTTAATTTCCTACCAAAATAGTTGAATTTTCAACATCAAAATATGAATTTACAACAAAAAGCTAATTTTCTACCAAAAATAGTTGAATTTCCAACAGCAATATATGAATTTACGACAAAAAGTTTATTTTCTACCAAAATATTTGAATTATTCACCCTAAAAAAATGAATTTTCAAATCAAAAAGAGAAATTTTCGGAAAAAGAATGAAATTTTCAACCAAGAAATATTTCAGTCGAATCTTCAACACCAAAATATGAATTTACAACAAAAGTGAATTTTCTACCAAAATAGTTGAATTTTCAACAACAAAATATGAATTTACAACAAAAAGCAAATCTTCTACCAAAAATAGTTGAATTTTCAACAGCAATATATGAATTCACGACAACAAGTTAATTTTCTACCAAAATATTTGAATTATTCACCCTAAAAAAAAATGAATTTTTAAATCAAAAAGAGAAATTTTCTGAAAAAGAATGAAATTTTCAACCAAGAAATATTTCAGTCGAATCTTCAACACCAGAATAGGAATCAACAATAAAGGTGAATTTTCTACCAAAATAGTTGGATTTCCAACACCAAAATATGAATTTACAACAAAAGTGAATTTTCTACCAAAATAGTTGAATTTTCAACACCAAAATATGAATTTACAACAAAAAGTTAATTTTCTACCAAAATATTTGAATTATTCACTCTAAAAAAAAATGAATTTTTAAATCAAAAAGACAATTTTCCTGAAAAATAATTTAATTTTCAGCCAAGGAATATTTCAGTCGAATTTTCAATACCAAAATAGGAATTTACAACAAAAGTAAATTTTCTACTAATATAGTTGAATTTTCAATCCTAAAAAGATGATTTTTTAATTTAAAAAGGCGAATTTGTTAAAAATTAGCCACAAAACTTAATTTTCAAAATTCCTTTTTCTAACCATTAATATTCAAATACCAAAATTTTAAACTTGTCATATTTTTAATATATAATCTATTGTAAACGGAATAGAACAATTAAAAATGTATACAACAATTTTTTTTCAAAATCCCTGCCTTTGAATCATTCATTTTTTTTACTTTTTTTGGCTCATGGGTTATAAAAGATGATTTCAAATTGAATTGTAGATTATCGGAAAAGTGTCAAATTTGACGCTTCGTGGGAGCTTTTACGCGGAAATTTTTGACAAATTTGACACATTTTTAATTATCGAAAATTTCATTAAAAATTTTTATAAACAACCCTCTGGGTATATCTTTCAAAATCTGAGTTCCAAAAACGTTATACTTTTTTGATTTTAAATTAAAACTGACCATCTATATTAACGGACGTGGTACTAGGACCGTTTTTATCCAATTTTGACGCCATGATCCAAAATTTGATTTGGCATATTTATTAACCACCCTTGGGTACACCTTTTGAAATATAATTTCAAAAAAGGGTATGCTTCTTCATTTTATTTTTTTTAAAAACGTCTGACTTAACGGGCGTGGTACTCTGGCAGTTTTTTTCTCTAAATTTTGACATGTTTCCGAGTCTTTTATATCTCCTGGGCAATACGTTTTGATTTCCCAAATCCAAAAACGGTATACTCTTTTAATTTCAAATTGAAATTGACCGTCTATGTTAACGGGCGTGGTACTCGGACGGTATTTGTCAAATTTTGATACATATTTAATTATCAAAAACTTGATTGGAAATTTTTATTCAAAATCCTTGATGTATCTTTTGAAATATTAATTCAAAAAAGCGTATACTTTGTTGATTTTATATTAAGGTTCATCATATATTTCAACGGGCGTGGTACTCCGGCAGTTTTTGTCAAATTTTGACACGTTTGCAATGATCAAAAATTTAATTTGAATTTTGTTTGTATCCCCTGGGTAATATGTTTTGATATTCAAAGTGCAAAACCAATACCGTTTTTTGGGAGTGGCCTCCGCCCACCATTAAACAAAATTAAAAACAAGACTCAAGGGATCTCTGAATCATATCCGATTCTGAATTTTTTTGTTGCAAAATTTTTCCACTAAAAAGGTATAAATAATTTTTTTTTTAACCATAACAATTTTTCTATACGGAATCTTTCAGCAACATTTTTACTGACAAAGAAGACTCGTTTTTAAAGTCATTACCTAAGATGTTTGACAAATATTGCACTGTGTAAAGTTGACAAATTTTTTTCTGGAATCATAAATATTTGTGTTCATTGCTAAATCCTACGTCAGCACTCTCGCATTTTACAATGGTTTTACTATACTCGCTTTTGGTATCACTGTCCGCTATAAAAGCTCGGAATGATCCCTCGATAATACTCATTTATTGGCGGCTGCGAACGTGATTTACGTCTGGAACCGATAGCAAGTTGATAAAAACAGGAATCGGTTGGCAGCTGGTTCTGTTCTTTACTCATATAAACTTGGACACTTGGACACTTGGATACTTGCAATAATGTATACATGCTTATCAAGAAAAATTACAATAAATATTCCGTATACTTAAGTGAAATAAAAATTCATTCATTGAAAAACGAATTTCGTCCTCAAAGGAAATTTTATGCAAAAATTATGTTAAATATCGAGAGGAGAACACTGAGCAAAACCTTTGATTCGGATAATAAAAAGCGATTTGGTTCAGGGTTGCTACAGGTCAGGGAATTTAAAACTGGTCAGGGAAAGTCAGGGAATTTTCGATAAACTAGAGTTGAAGTTTATTTTAAATGAAAGATGGATTTAAAAAAAAAAGTTAAGCCTATTCGTTGAAAAATAGAAAGCTCTGAATTTAATTATAAAAATTATTTAAATAATAACTCTTGGGAATTTTCAAAGCACCATAGAAAAGAGTCATCGCAAAGATATTCTTAGTTATTTTTTTTTAATTGAGCCTATTCCTTGAAAAATAGACAAACTCCCAATTCATTATAAAAATTTTGTAAATAATTATTATTTTTTGTAAATTTGAAAAGTATTATATCAAACAGTCACTGGAAAAGCATTCTTAGTTTTTTTTTAGCCTATTCGTTGAAAACAAGACAAACTCCCAATTCGTTTATAAAAATTGTTTGAATAATTGATAACGCTTTCAAATGTTCTAGGTTTTATTCAGTCACCGAAAAAACAATTTCAGTTTAATCCGTTAAAAAAAATTAAACCTGTTCGTTGATAAATAGCAAACTGTGAATATTTTTTAAATTGCCTAGCATCTTCTTCCAAGTAACAGTAATAAAACTTTTATTTTTCGCACATTCCATGCCAAAACTCTAGATATCAATGAGCTAAACATTCCCAATCCCGAAAGGAACGTTTTTTCAATAATTTGTTTATAACTTAATAAACAATTTTTTAAATCATTATTTACTACTGGAAATTATTGCCAGATAGTTTCAGTACATAAAACCTTTTTTGATAAATCTGAAAATTGAAAACATGGTACTTCTGAAAAGTTAAACAAAAATGTAAAGTTGGTTTTTGAATAAAAAATTAACAAAATTTATTTTTAAAAATACAAACACAAATTTTCCGAAATGTCAAAATGTCAAAAATTAAAAAATTCAAACGGTACTTAAAATTTGAGAATTTTCGAACATAGATCGCCGATTGTCGATGAGATCGCCTTATGGTTACTCTAGCGGTAACGCTAACGGTAACGACACAAACCAACTTTCAAAGATAGGATAGTTGAATTTTCAACTAAACAAGATAAAATTTTAACCACAAATATTAGAAGCCAAATTGTCAGCTGAAATTCATTCTTATTTTTCAGTTTTCAAAAATCAATTCAAAAAAACGAATTTTCAACAAAATGGTGAAATTTTTCAGATTAGCACCCGCTCCCGGCGAAATCCTGCGGTTGTCCTTATGACAAAATTTTAACTATATATATATAATATTCATATATGATCTAAAATAGATCTATTAAAAATAAAATTTATTTTATTTTGTCAAAAACAGATAATAATAATTTTATTATTTTTATGATAATTCAACAATTTTATTAAAAAGACATTATTTTGGTTCAAAATTCGTTTTTTAGGGTTAAAATTCATTTTTGTTTGTTTGTCGAAATTGCATCTTTTTTGGTTAAAAATCTCAACTGTTTGATGGCTGAAAATTAATCCGCTATCGTTGAGGATACAACTATTTTTTTAAAAATTAATCTTTTTTGGTTGATAATTCAAAAATCTGGTTGAAATTTAATTTTTTTTTGTTGAAGATTCATCATTGTAATTAAAAATTTATTTTTTTAACTGAAAATATAACTATTGAATTTTTTCGTGGAAAGTTTTTTTTCTAATTAAATTTCAACCTTCTTGGTTGAAAATTCATCTGTTTGGTTGGAAATTAATTTTTTGCCTGAAATTTAACTGTTCTATTCTTGGTTAAAATTAATTTTTTTTTCATTGAATATTCAATTTTGTTGTAAACATATTTTTTCCAAATTGGCAATTTAACTAATCTATTTTTGAATGAATTTTTTTTTTCAGTTGAAAATTTATGTATTTTATTGAAGATTGATCTTTTTCGGTTAAAAAAATGTATCTTTGGGTCGAAAATTCAACTAATTGGTTAAGATATTCCTTGTTTGGTTGAATATTCATCATGTTAATTAAAAAATAGATTTTTTCTTGTTGAAAATTCAAGAATCTTCTTTAAAATCTGTTCTTTTTATATTAAAATTAAAATCCTAAACTAAAAATGTTTAATTGAAAATTAAAAACTATTCCATATTTTCTTGGGAATTTATCTTTTTTAGTTGAAAATTCATTTATTTTGTTGAAACATCGTCTTTTTTTTTGTTCAAAATTGATCTTTTTTGTTGGAAATTAATCTTTTGTCACTGCTTTTGGTTTAAAATAAAAATCTTCCTAGTTGAAACATCAAATATTACATTTTTTATTGAGAATTCATCTTTTTTGTTTGAAAATGTCAACTGCTTAGTTGAAAGCGAAAATATTTAGTTCAATATTCATTTTTTCGATTGATCACCATTTTTAGTGAAAAAACGGATATTTTTTCAATTAAACCATTTTTTTAATTTTATTTTGTTGGGTTGAAATTCTTGTACTGATAATTCAACTAACTTTTGGTCAAAATTTGATTTATTTAGATGATGATTGATCTATTTTTTCAAAAATTCGTCTCCTTTGCTTGAAAGTTAATTTTTTGAACTGGAAATTAAACTATTCCATGTTTGATTAAAAATTTATATTCTTTGTTGAAAATTCATCGGATTGGTTGAAAATTTAACTATTTCATTAAAAATGTATTTTTTTTTCTTTGAAAATTATTTTTTTTCACTCAAAATTTATCTTTTTTATTTTGGGTCTATCTTTTTAATGAAAATTCATATATAAAGTTGAAAATTTTTTCTTCTTTGGTCAAAAATTAATCTTTTGGGTTGAAAGTTCAACTATTTGGTTAAAAATTCAATTTTTTGTTTGAAGACTCATAATTTTAGTTAAAATTTCGTTTCTGAAACTGAAAATTGAACTTTTCTATTTTTTATTAAATATTCATGTATTTTGTCAAAATTTTATCTTTTCTGGTTCTATTTTTGGTTTTAAAAAATCATTTCTTTGGTTGCGAATTCAATTATTCAAAATGTAACTATTCCATTTTTGCTTGGAACATTATCTTGTTTAGTTGAAAATTTTTTTTTTGTGGAATCTGAATCATTGTAGTTAACAATTTATTTCTTTAATTGAAAATGAACTCTTTTGTTGAAAATTTTTTTAAAATGAAAATTGAATTATTTCGGTTGGTAATTTATATTTTTTGTATGAAAACTCAACTGCTTTGCAGGATATTTGTCTTTTAGCTTGAAAGTTCAACATTTTGGATTAAAATTTTTTTTTTCATTGACTGAAGAATCTTTCTTGGTTCAGTTTTTTTGAGGAATCAAATAATTTGTGGAAAATTCGTATTTTTTGGTTTAATTCAACTGTTCAAAATTAGTTTCCTCTTGGTTCAAAATTAATTGTTTTTTGACTGAAAATTCAATTCTTTAACTTTTGGTTCAATATTGATAATTCATGGAATTTCGAAACTGGGATTTTCTAGCAACCCTATTGGTTGTTATAAGAAGAGCAAAATTTTTCACTTTTGCAAAAACTTTGGTTTTTCTCACAATGTTGTTGATTTTATGAATGTAAAACAAAAAAAAAGGATAATAAAAATATTTCGAAAGCAGACAGGTATGTAATGAAAAAGTAAGATTTAAGAAAGTGTTTTGTGGGTCAAAAAAAGATGACTCTTATAATATTTTCAGCATATGGAAAAAACTTTCAGTGCAAAAAGAATTACGTTAACGTCATATATTGTGATGTATATTAGCGTACTTTGTGCGACAGCAACGATGACACGAATGAATTGTCGGCTACGTATGTACAAAGAAAACTCATTTTCTTTTTACAAAATTGCAAAAAAAATTATTGCAAAAGAAATAAGTGAAAATAGAAATCTTGTCTCAAATAAAAAAAAAATCACAACAGCGTATGTTGTTTATCTTATTTAAGGATCTCATTTCTTAATAGCGTCCTTATTTTTACAGCTTTCTTTTATTATTTAAATAACTTTTTATGTGTGTATTAAACGGAATAAAAAAGTTTAGATTACATTTCAAAATTAAAAATTTGTTTATTTATTTCATCCGAAAAATATGACTTCTACCATAAAAGATGAATTTTCAATCCAAAAGGACGAATTAAAAAAAAAGTTCAATTTTCGACCGAAAAAGTGTAAGTTTTAACAGAATAGTTCAATATTAATCAAAAGAATTGAATTCATAATAAATCAGTTAAATTTTTAAGAAAATTTACAAACAAAAAAAATTAAACTTCAACCAAAGGCCAAATAGTTTTTGACCAAATAGATCAATTTTCAAGTGAAAAAGACCAATTTTTTAGAATACAGTCCAGTTTTCAACGCGAAAACTTAAATTCTGAATGAAAAATGTAGTAGTTGCATTTATAGCAAAAAAAAAATTCTACCAAAAAAAACGAATTTTAAAACTGAAAAGACGGCTTATCAACAAAATACGTGAATTTTAAACTAAAAGAGATACATTTTAAACCAACAATGAAAAAGTTAAATTTTCAGTAGAAAAAAAAATTCAACCAAAAAAAAATAATTTTTAGCCAAATATTAAAATATGAAGCTAAAGGTGTCAATTTTTAACAAAGGTGAGAAATTTTCTAACCAAAAAGCCGAATTTTCAACAAATGAAGAGTTTTCAGTCAAGAAAAAAAAGTTCAGCGAAAATCTTGAATTTTCAAGCCAAAAGACAAATTTTCTGCACAACAGATTTTTTTTAATCAAGTAGTTGAATTTTCAACCAAAATAGTTGAATTTTCAACAAAAAAGTTCAATTTTTGACCAAATAGTTGAATTTTCAATAATAATAATATTAATTTCTAACTAAATAGTTGCATTTACAACAAAATACTTTAACTTTAAAATGAAAGAGATGAATTATCAACAATATCATCCAAAAATCGTTGCATTTTCATCCAACCAGTTAAATTTTCAAGTCAAAAAGACGTTTTTTTTAGAAGGAATACATTTGAGTTTTAGAAGCGAAAAATTAAATTTTCAAGAAAAATAATTTTTCTCAAGGAAAAACGTGCTCGATGGTACTTCAATTAAAAGAGTGAATTTCCAAGAAAATAGTTGAATCTTCAACCAAAGAGCTGATTTTTTAACAGAATAATTACTTTTTAAACAAAACAGTTGAATTTTTTACCAAACAGATGAATTTTCAACCAAAAAAGACAAAAAATGTAATAGTTGCATTAAAAAAAAAGATGAAATTTCTATTGAAAGAGAGAAATTTTAAGACGAGTTTTCAACAACGTACAATGAGAAATTAAATTTTCGGTGAAAAAATTAATTTTCAACAAATGAAAAACGAATTTTTAACAAAATAGTCCAATTTTGCACCAAAGAGATCAGTTTTAAAGTAAGATGATGAATTTTTTAACCAAGAAGGCGAATTTTTAAAAAAAGAAAATTTTTCAGTGAGGGCAAAACAAAAGTTGATCTAAATTGTTGAACTTTCGAACCTAAAGACGAATTCTCTGTAAAACAGTCAAATTCTTAACTTGAAAATATAAATTTTCAAAAAAATGTTTATTTCCGACCAAACAGTTGCGTTTTTAACCAAAAAAGAGCAATTTTCCAATGGAATAGTTCAATTTTCAATAAAAAATAAACGAATTTTCAACTAAAGTGACGAACCTTTAAAAAAAATGGTTTTTCAACAAATTGGTTTACTTTCCAAACAAAAAAGATGAATTTTTCAACGCCTAATATAATATCTAATACTGGATATATTCTATCAAAAAGATTCTAATTTTGAATCAAAAACAGTTGAATTCAAACAAAAAATACGAACATCCAACAAAATAGTTGAGTCCTCAACTAAAGAAGATTAATTTTCTACCAGTTTTATTTTCAGTCAGAAGAAGGAGATATTTCTACTAAAGCATATAAATTTTTAATACAAAAAGATGAATTTTCAATAAAATATTTGAATTTTTAACCAAAAGAGTTTAATTTTCACAACAAATTTCAATTTTTGACCAAATAGTTGAATTTTCAACAGCAATAAAATTAATTTTTAACAGTCGAATTTTTAATCAAGCAAGATTGAACTTTAACCAAAAATCGTTGCATTTACATCCAACTAGTTGAATTTTCAAGTCAAATAGACGATTTTTTTAGACGGAAGACATTTTAATTTCAGAAGCGAAAGCTTAAATTTTCAAGAAAAAAAGTTTAGTTGAATTTGTAACACCAAAATATGAATTTTGAACAAAAAGTAAATGTTCTGAAAAGTATTTGTATTTTCAAGCCAAGGACAAACAAAATACAAAAAAAAAAATAGAAGGCAAATAAATTACTCTCAAAGTTATTATATCAGGGTGTCAGCAAAACTTCATTTTTAAAATTCTCTAATTTTTCCTTTGCCAATTTTTCATTTTCCCTGAAAATAAGTATTCAAAGGCCAGAAACCTAATATTGTAACATTTTTAACATATAACCTTTCATAAACGGAATGAAAAAATTTCCAATTGACTATCCTTGACAGTTATAAAAAATTTCTCTTATATAAATTACCTGACTTTTTCCAGATTTTTTCAAAATCTCCGACGTTTCCTTGACACGGTGTGCTTGAACGACGAGTAGGTTCGTACAAAATGACAAAAAAAATGGACCAGGGGAATTTGTTCAACTACTCACGTACGTTCAAAATCCGTTGGAACGAAAATCCGATCTGCTCCTGTTCGTAAAATATCACAATCTTAACATTTTAAGCTTATATGCAAATTTCGAACTTTTTCACACTGTAATAAAGACGTTATTTTTTTTGATATTGAATTAATTTAGAGCAGAACTGTATTGTTTTCGATCATTTTTACATTCTTCAAACATAATTGAATATTTTTGAACTGATATTATTCATTAATAATACTAATTAACGTATTAACTTCAATCTAACGTATTTA